>CM075819.1:3514715-3568066 GCA_037975025.1 Excoecaria agallocha
ACTTCATTTTAGGATCAATAATTTTTATAAGTTAAATCAACAGATGAAAAAAATTTCACGTCATTAAATAAATATGAAAAAATAATGTGTAAAGAAAATAAAAAAAATCTCAATAATTAATTATGATCTATTTATAGAGTTAATTGGTGTTAAAATAATATGACAATCATATATGATTTGTTTGATTGTAATTTTGATGGTATAAAAAATTAATTTTTAAATATTTTTATTTTAATTAAAATAAAATAAAATTTTAATAATTTTTATATTATAAAATATTTTATTATTATCATTTAATTATAAGTTCAAAAGTTTAATGAATACAGATGTAATTAATTCCGCAATATGTGCAAAAGGGTTAAGAGTAACTGATGGAGATCACGGAAAAACTTACGTTCAGTTTGCGGTCTAAAGCAGCTAAAAAGGAAAAACAAAACCCAAATCCTTCAAATAATATTCAATTCCTATCATCCACCAATTAGGCTTCATAGATATTGATGGGAACCGTTTCTATTTTATCCCCACCAACTCCCCAAACATCTCATGCCAACCCAATCCATGATTTTCATTCTTCTTATCACACCAGGTGCTGTTTTGCTGGACTTCTACCAAGTCAAAAGTGGATAAGCCATTTTTGGATTTTATTTTACCAAGTCAGACTAGTATAGGGTTGGGATTTATTCTTGAAGATTCCACCGGGGCTGTGGTCGCCTTGTTTCTTGTTCATGGCGATTTGTCCCTCGTGATGGAAATAAGGCTGCCTATAAACTAGCCAAATCCAATGCTTTATTCCCTTCTGAATCCATTTGGATAGAAGATTGTCCTTTCAGCAGGGAATGATTGAAGTATGCACGTCAATTGTTTGATGAATTATCTCACCGAACACTTTTGGCTTATAATTACATGATTGGTGGGCATTTGAAACTTGAATTGGTTTAAGAAATGATTAATTTAGGGCGTATATTGGTTGAAGAATTGGTTAACCTGGACATAAGTATATTAATTCTATTGCAATTTAGGTAAATTTGGGATAGTACTTCGAGAACTAACAGGGTTTGAGCTCCGGCCAGAGCATGCAAAAGTGGAGCTTTCCATTATTCTTCGAATGCTTTGGAATTTTGAATGTACATTAAACTGCAAGTCTGCAACTAACTAAAAGAGATTGCAACATGGATTTCTCTAGCGATGTTCAGGATCAGGTAGACCTGTTACGACTCTCTCTGAACAATCGCTCGGAAAATTTACATCTTAATCCGCTCCAGGCGGACTGAAATCTTCAGACAGATTTTCGAGTTTCGACTTTGGTTTCATTTGCAAGCCCTCTAGCCACGGAGAAATTCACCAACCCGAAGTTGACAACTCCCTTGGCACTTTCAATCAATCCTTTAATTGGGCCAATAAAGTTTCTTCCTTTTCCCTCTGCTTCCTTATGGGAATGGTGATGTATAGACCATGAAAAAGAAAGAAAGATAAGGCACAAACAAACTCTCAGTTTGGCCATTCTGTGTTTTTGCCTGATTCTGATTTTAATCAAAATTCAAAGCTATAAATTTTTGCTTATGGATAGGCATATTTGTAGACCCCCATAAAGGTCATTTTTTATTTTTGTCTTTTTCAGTTCAACCGGACCCACGTTATCCACGAATGAATATAAAATCATTATATACGATTTTTTTTTTGGAAAATCATTATATGTGATAATTAACGCGGACCCGCACACTTAATAAATAGGACGACGTGTTCGTGCTTTGTTTTGGTACATAAAATTTTGGTTTTGGGGCAGGCATTTGTTTGACTTCTTGTATCCAATTGTGGAACAATATGTGGAATTTTTTTTTTTTTTACATAGACAGGGAGAAAAAAAGGATTACATGGATTGCTATAAAATTTGTATTTAATTTATATATTATATTTTATTTATTTTGATTGTGCTTTTATTTTATTTTATTTATTTATTTATTCTTAATGTGTAAGCAAAGTGGAGAATCTTTGAAGGTGTTTTGACTGAATCGTGAGATACTCTCACATGCCACTGCTGCCTCTAATCGTGAGATGCTCTCACATGCCACTGCTAATAATAATAATAGAGGTAGCTCTAGTGGCCAAGCCACATGGTAAAGAAGGGAGACAGTTTTTTGAAATTATTATTATTATTATTATTATTATTATTATTATTATTATTATATATACATGTATATATTAAATATATAATTTTCCATGGCCAAGCCACTATGCCTCCTATCAAAAGGACATTCTCGACACCTAATATATTTCTAAATATAGAGAAAGTCAACCCAACGGCAAAAACCAATAATATCTGAAATATGATTTAATGATTATAAAAATAAGAAACACCATACACAAGGATTTTTTTTTTTTAACATGGACATAAAAATAGAATGACAAAAAAAAAGCTCAAAATAAAATAGATGACTAGTTCAGTTTGAAAACCTAACAAACTGAGCAAATCAAAATTGTCAAAAAAAATCGAATAGATCAGATTGTAAGAAAAAAAATTAAATAGAACGGATAGAAAACTTGACTAATAATTTTGATTTGGATGCTTGCATACATATCAAAATGACTTATTTTATCAAAAATTTAGTCAATTATCATGTTATATTCATTTTTTTCAATATAAATCGATCCGAATCAAATATATCAAATTCAATAATTAAAATCTAATTGTACATGCTGAAAATGAAATTAATCAAATAGAATAAATTTCTCACCATCCCACACCATTTTTAATTTTAATTCGATATTACACGCCCTCGGAGAAAAAAGGAATAAATTAATATAACAACGTCTAAAATATATATGAATTCAAACATGGATCCTTAGGAGTCTCAAATCTTTTGACTTTGTTCAAATAAGCAAACAAAGCAAGTGTGGCTTCTCGAGCGACTTCCATCATGATTCAAATACTACAATTAATTAATTTAACACTGGTCCTTTTTATTGATTTAGTGTAATTTTTACTTTCTAAATTGTTAACAGTTTTTAGGGGTTGTTTAAAATCGAACCAAATTTTGTCATTGACAATATCAAGAATAAATTCTACCTAAAAATAATAAATATCCAACCATTTGATAAAACAATTGTTGATTCCTAATTAAAATGAAAAACAAAGTAATGGTATAATTTTCCATTTAATCTGAATCACTTCAACTTAATCAAAGATTCTAATCCTTCGATGTGAGAATTAAATTTTACATGGAAATTAACCTATGTGCTCATTTCACAGCCTCAAAATTCACGAAATAATTTTTACCTACCGTAAATACGGCACCGTTTAGAGATTCTATAATGTCGTGGGACCGTCGTCAGCGCACTAGCTCAAAACTCAAAAGATTTCACTCACCCGAAACTGAACAAACTAACCGCAAACGGAAATGGGAAGATGAAAAATGCCAAACTACACTGTGTTAGATCTTTGTTTTTCTCATCATCGCAGAGCCGTAACTTCCATCGACCTGTAAATTCTATCTCTCTACCAAATGAATATTGCATTTTACAGCGTACTGCCATAGATCTTCAAAGTTACATTAGCTCTGACACTCCTTTTCAAGGCCAAAAGATCCATGCCCTTATTTTAAAAAGTGGGTTTAGACCCAACATCAATATTCGCATTAAGCTTCTTATCCTGCATTTGAAATGCGGATGCTTGAAATATGCACGTCAAATGTTTGATGAGTTGCCTCTTAGAACTCTGTCGGCTTATAATCACATGATTGGTGGGTATTTGAAACATGGATTGGTTGAAGAATTGATTAATCTTGTGCGTAGGTTGGTTCTTGAGGGTCAAAGTCCTGATGGTTACACTTTTTCCATGATCTTGAAGGCTTCTACTATAGGTGATAGTGTGATTTCACAAGGTAATTCAAGGGGTCTAGTGCATGCCAAGATAATGAAATCAGATGTTCTCCCTGATGCTATTCTTTATACCGCGCTTGTTGACTCATATGTGAAGTGTGGGAAGATTGACTATGCAAGGAAAGTTTTTGACTTGATGGAAAAGAATGTGGCATGTTCTACGTCTATGATTTCTGGATACATGAACCAAGGTTCTGTAGAAGAGGCTGAACAGATTTTTAAGAGGACGCTTGAAAAAGATGTGGTGGTTTTCAATGCAATGATTGAAGGTTACAGCAGATCATTTGAAACATCTGAGCAAGCTATTGAGATTTATGTTGAGATGCAACGATTTGGTTTTATGCCAAATATATCGACTTTTGCGAGTGTAGTTGGGGCTTGTTCTGCATTGGCAGGATTTGAGATTGCTCAGCAAGTTCATGGTCAGCTTTTGAAGAGTGAGTTTGTTTCAAACATAAAGATGGGAAGTGCTCTTATAGACATGTATGCAAAATGTGGGAAAACAGAGGATGCCCGAAGAATTTTCAACAACATGCCAGAGAAGAATGTATTTTCTTGGTCTTCAATGATTGATGGATATGGGAAAAATGGTAAACCCACTGAAGCACTCGAGCTTTTTAACATGATGGAGAAGTGTGGCGTTGAGCCCAATTATGTCACATTTCTTGGTGCTCTGTCGGCTTGTGCACATGCTGGGCTTGTTACTAAAGGCCGTGAGATCTTTGATAGAATGGAGAGAGATTACTCATTGAAACCAAGGATGGAGCATTATGCGTGTATGGTTGATCTGTTGGGGCGTGCTGGAAGTTTGAGCCTAGCATGGGAGTTTGTGATGGAGATGCCAGAGAAGCCCAATTCAGATGTTTGGGCAGCTTTGCTTAGTTCATGTAATCTTCATGGCAATGTAGAGATGGCAAATATAGCAGCCAATGAACTGTTTAAGATGAACGCTGAAGGTCGGCCTGGCGCATATGTAGCGTTATCTAATACATTAGCAGCTGCTGGGAAATGGGATAGTGTAAGTGAAGTTCGCGAAATAATGAAGTCAAGGGGCATATCAAAAGATACTGCCAGTAGTTGGGTTGGTACAGAAAATGTTCAAAAGCTTCAAGTTGGGCAAAAGATGTAAACTTTGCATTGAGTGATTAGAAAAGGTGATGATCTCTTTGAATTGCTTTGTATACTTAATTGACATTACTTATTTATGAAAGGTCAAAAGTTGAGGTGTCTGTCACGGCTTATTGTTGTGATTTTCTTAGATCAATGTTTTGTTTGCCATTGAAGCGTGGAAGCTACATTGCTAATTTGAGCTTTGCAATGATTTCATCCGAACTAGCTCAAAATATATGCATAACTATTGAGAATTATGCATATAGTTGTGTGAATTAAATAGCTCTAAATTAACACAACTATATATAATTTTTAAGTCCTATATTTAGAAGTCACAGATAACTATAGACTCTATGATTCTAAAAAAATCTGATTTATTTGTTCAGAAATAGGACGTTAAATGAATCTCAAGGACTGTAGTGGCTAAAATAGGACGTTAAATAATGTCTGTTTTTTAAATTCGGCTCTAAACTTCTAATTAAGGAAGAAATCCATCCTATCCCATTTCTTCTTATTATTTTTTTAATTATGTGGGGTCTATCTTTTGGCCATTCAATTCAAGGCTTCTACAGTGATTTTCTTTTGTTTTTTTTTTTTTTTCTCCAGTTCATTTGTTTAATAGGATTCAAATTTCAATTCCAACAAGGAAAATAAAAAGAAAGTTGAAAATTGAGCTCAAAATCATTGAGTCTGATTCGTTTAATCCTCCCTCACCATGATTAATACACATATGACTTTTAGGTGAACAAATTCCCTTCAAACTTAAACTCGTTGAACTAATTAAGACGTCTCAGCTCTAACCAATTTCAGAAATAGGAAATCCAAATCCAAATTGAAAATGGAATTGGAAACAGAAGCAAATAATAAAGGCTACGTGGGAAATTCCTACTGGTTTATGCTCTATCTTGGAGCAAACGGCACACATGATCCTTGCTATTAATATTTATATATTCACCTAGCAATTCACGCTTTTTCCTTCTTTTTGTCATATTGAGTTTCTTTAATTATTTGGATTGCTCCCTCCGTCAAACTCCTTAATAATACAGTTCCTTATCTATTGTATACTCTTGCAAGAACGAGGAAAGAAAAAAAAAATAAAGAATAAAGAAAGAGAGATCAAGAACCAAGAAATCAAGGATGTGTTGCTGTTGCAGTGAAGACAGCGAATGCAGGCCATTAGGGTTTCTATTAGGGCTGCCTTTTGCTTTTCTTGCCCTCCTCATCTCCATTGTTGGTGTTTTTGTGTGGATTGTTGGGTTAGTATTAATTATTATCATTTTGTAAATATAATCTCCTTCTCTTCTTGATTAATTTCTTTAATTTTTTTAGTGAGACAATTAATTAATTATGACATATTAAAGACAAAATTTTGTGTGTTTTTAGGTTGGTGTTGAGTTGCATATGTCCATGCTGCTTCGGCGTGACGATTCTAGTTGAGTTTGCGCTGGGTTTGATCAAAGCTCCCATTCTCATCATCAAGTGGTTCACCTCCAAGATCCCTTGTTAATTAATTAGGGTTTCATGATATATAATTTTTTTTATATTTTTTTTATCTATTGAATTATTAGGAGTTGACTTTTTTCCCCACAAGAACATATTCATTTGATCGGTTGATTAATTCTTTGTGGTTTGTTTTGGCCATCTCAATTTGTTTTGCAGTAGTGAAAGATGTTGAAATTGATCATAGTTGTCATTGATCTGTTGTCGAGAGCAGTTTCTATATCAGTTTAATTTATGTATTTTTTTTAAAAAAAAATTATTTAACTATAGGTTGAATCACAGTTGTTGATCAATTATTTATGGCTCTCTTAAATGTTTTGATTATATTGTTTTTTTAATTTAATTTAGTTTAGTGTTAATAATTTAACATATTTCTAGAAGTTGCTAAGTTAACTCAAACTTCTTTTATAAAAATTTTAATTAATCAGAAAAAAACTAAACTCTATAATATTATAAAATTATTTAAAATTGACTGACAGGGTTCAAATTTCTCCATCTCCTTAATGACAAAAAAATAATAAAATTATTGTAAGAAGTATTAAATAATGAATTTAATCACATAATTACTGTGCTAATTGCTAAGAATCAGAATCAGAAATATACAAAAAGACTAATAATGATATAAATTTTCATATTATTTGGGAATTTAAAATCATAATATATGATGAAGGTAGTTTCGCGACACATTGGATTTTTGGGAGATTAGCAATATAAACTCGTAGTAGACTTATATATAATATTCTACGTTAGTAGCTCATTATGACAATAATATTATATTTTATAATCCAAGAAATTATATTAGCATAATTATTAACAAATACATAAAATTAATTACTAGTTGTAATTAATAAAGTGTAAAAAAATGCAACAGGGCGATAAAAGCTTATTAATAACTAATTGTTTTTTTTTTCTGTCTTTTACTCAATTATCGGTGCTTTCATTTGGCAAGTAGCATTAGTTCCATCTGTCCAACCACTAAAAACGTAATAGTGATACATGAAACTAATAAATTTTTACTCTATTTGCTAATTTAATTTAATTCATTAATAAATATATAATTTAAAATGGATCTCATTCATGATTTGATTTGATAACAGCTCGGAAATCCGGACTGTTTTTTACGTGTGAACCCTGATCTGATGGTCCAAGTAACCTCTAAAATACAGTCTCATCGGGATCCGACAAGGAAACTCTCCGATGATCAAGTTAGTAACCGGTAATGTATCGTTTAAAGTTTTGAAAGGGTAAAATGGCTTACCTTCCTGATAGCTTTTTCCCTATTTATAGAGATTTGACTCCGATCCTTCCTAGGAATTCTGATGGTTTTAGGAGTCCTACCAGAATAGGATTCCCACTGGAATAGGAACCTTATCAACTGGGAAGTCTAGCCTTGATGCATGTCCTACCTGGACTTGAGGGGCGGCATGATGGGCTCAGCTGGTTGGGCTCTTGGTTGTGGTCCTGGAATTTGGGCTTGGGCCTTGGGCTTATCAGTGCCCAGTTCGGTTACCAAAAGTCCCCCCAAAGTGCAAATCATTTATGTTGAGGGTAGCTCTTTACCATTCCGAGCTCCGCCCTGCTTAGTTTAGAGATCGAGGTGACGCTTCGATTTTCGTACTGGCAATAATTAAAGTCTCTTCGATTCTTGAAATGTCAGAATCATAATTACACCTCCTCAATCTCGTACATAGTTGTCGATGCAGTTAATTCTCATGTACATTGGTGTGATCTACGCCGTTTATTTCTTATTGATCCTATTGTCCGTCCTATCTATAAATACTCTCAAGGTTGCTTCATTTTCACCTTTTTTGCAACCATTTTTTTTATTTCGCTTGTCTCGCTTTTGGGTGTTTTGTTTCCTTTGATCTTTTTCCAGATCCTTTATTTTCGAGTTTCGGGTCGGTTCATCTTTTCCTTCTTGTTTCTTTTAGACTTTATTCTGCTTCGCTCTTTCCTTTATTTGTTAAAATGAGTCATCCTTTAGATCTAGTGAGATTAGGATTTCTGATAATTTATTGAAGGATAGTACCCAGGGTACGTCTACACGTAGCTCATATTCTAACTGTGTGTCAATAAAACTTCCTAATTTCCAAACTATCCCTCTTAGTTTTAATCCGACCATTGCACCGTCTCTTTCGATTGTTCCCTCCGAACCCGTACAGGGGTCCATTCTCCTCGAGCCTTATGTTCCATTGAAGTCCAACCCTCGCGTATCTGACATTAGCTCATCTGTAAAAGTGATCGAGCTACCCAACCTAAGAAATAAGCTGGGAATTTCTCCCCAGTACAAACTTCTGGTTCCCAGCTCCTATATTCCAGCCAATCATAACTTCAACAACAAGAAAAAACTCGTTCTATACAAGCCTGATATCCGAGCTGGAGTTACTGTTCCCTTAACCAGCTTTGAAGCCAATCTTTTAAGATATTATGATCTTGCTGTGAGTCAACTGCATTCGAACGCTTGGCTTACGCTGACGGGATTGCAAATTTAGACTACGGAGAGGGGGATTGACCTGACTGTCCGTCTATTTAAAGCTACCCATGTGGTCGGCCTCCGAAATATGATCGAAGACCATTGCTACATATAGGCTCAGCCCAAGTATGGCATATTTTTGGGTAAACCGAAGTCTCTCAAGAACTGGAAATATCGGTTCTTTGTTATTGAGGGCGAGGAAGAGTTCTCCATTCGCACTCCTTGGGGTCTGTTTGTGAACAAAAATGAGAACCGCTCAATGTTCACTGAGGAGAAGCGGGAAACGCTAGCTCGATGGAGGGAGCTTTGCAAGGAGAAAATTGATATCTACAATTTTTTGGACCCTAAGTCCTCTCTCGAATCTCCAAGCGATATTTGAGGTATATCCGTTGATTCTCGTTAGGTGTTAGTTTTAATGTTCTCATTATGTCATTATTTTACAGTTATGAAAAGAGCTGAGAATGCCTCTTTTGGTGACAGTGAAGGCTAAGAGAGACAAGCTCGAGGAAGGGTCAAACACCGAGCCTGTCCAGACCAAGAGCATACCTTCGACAGTGGCATCTGACTTGCCTAGTTCTGTAGTCAACGTGGTAGGGTCGGATTTTATTCCAACCAACCCGACTCAGGGATCTCCGATTGTGGGCTCGCCGCCAAGGATCTCTCCAATACCATAAGCATATCAGATGTTTATCCCACTTCTCCGGCTAACCCTATGCCTAATGCGAGTCGGCCCTCCATACTCCTTCCTAGACCATCTTCTTCCCGTGTTACTGAGCAACAGTTCGGTCCCACCTTCTTGAACTAGATTAAAGAGGTTCGGGGGTTCTGGCTTTCTATTCCTGTTGCTTACAGTTTAGTTAACCCAAAGTTTACCAACTTCTGTTCCTTGTTGACTTGTGTACCTGAGGAGGTATCCTCTTTTATTAACTTGAGGGTAGATTGCTTAAGTTCTGTGATGAGGCGACATCAAGTTGAGGTGAATTCCTCTTTTCCCTTCTCTTTTTCCCCACTATTTGTTATTATTATTATTATTACTTATAGTGTGATGTTGCTTGCAGAGTGCAATTCTTTCTAATGTTGTAAGCGGCAAGTTGAACAGGCTTCTGGGCCTTCTTCGGGAAGAAAAAAAGTTGAGCTCCGATCTTGCCAAAAAATTAAAAAAAGCCGAACAGGTAGCCCTGGGTTGGCAAAACCAAGCTACTACCTTAGAGGCCAAGGTACAGACGGCGAAAGATGCTTTTCAGCAAAGGGACTGAGGAGGCTGAACGCAAACTTACTGAGGCCACTTCTTCTTTGGTGAAAGCCTAGGAAGCTTGTCAAGCTTCGAAACTTGAGTTGGAGAGGTGTCAAGTCGAAAAAGCCGGTCTAGAGAGCAAGGTTGTCTCTCTTGAAAAGAGACTTTTCGAGGTGGAAGAGAAGATGGAGGATCTAGCTGCGGATAAGGCTGTGGCTTATGGAGATGAGATTATTCAAATGATGAGAGGGAAGTACCCCCAGGAGGACTTCTCTTGGGTCGATGATATTGACCTTGACGAGGAGTGATTCCTTTTTGTAGGCTTTTAAAGCCCCTCTCTTTTTTTGTAACCGGCTTGAATAGTAATAAAAATGAGATTTGCTGCCTATCTTCCATGTTCGGTTTTCTTGCTCTCTTCTTTTTTTTTTTGTCATAGTGCTTTAGGCTTGCTCATTCCCAGTTAATTCTTGGCTATTTCAAACAGCAAAGGAGAATGCTGATCAATTAAAATGCAGATAAATGAGAGGATAAATGCTCTCTGGCTTCAGCTACTGAATTGAGCTTCTTTTATTTCAAACATATGTGCTCGTGGCTTAAGCTGCCAAGTTGAGCTATTACATTTACGCTTAAAAGCCGCGCTTCAAAAAAAAATGAGCTAAAGATAAAAAAAATGCACTCTCGGCGAATATGCCTTGCTGGTTTTACGAATATATTCCCTTGGCCAACATGCCTCCTGGGATTTCATAACCATGTTCTCTTGGCGTTCATGCCTATGAGCTTTGGTGAACTGCTTCTGGCGAACTTGCTTTAATGGACTTAGCTCCTGGCGAACATGCATTTGTGAGCTTAGGACTCCTAGCGAACATGCCTTTTGAGTTTTTCTAGACTGTCCCTTGGCAGACTTATGCTCAGGTGACCCTAAAAAGATTCTGGTGAAAATGTCCCTGATATGTACTTCTATCTGGCGATCTAGCCTTTATGTTTTACTGATGGTATTTTTTTAAGTTGGAGATGTTCCATAAGTGTGGTAATGTTTTTCCTGTCATATCCTTTAATTTGTAAGCTCCGAAGTTGACTACTTCCTATACTTCAAATGGGCCGACCCAATTCGGGCTTAACTTGCTAACCCCTGCAATTGTCTGTGTTTTTATGGCCTTTTTAAGATGAGTTCCCCTACTTGAAAAGTTTGAGGTTTTATCTTCTTGTTTCTATAGGACTTCATTCGTTGCTTGTATGCTGCGACCCTGATTTGGGCTTGTTCCCTCCTTCCTTATAGTATATCCAAGCAATATAGCAAAGTTTCCTTGTTTGTTTTGCTGTCATACTGCTTCGTCTTGAGGTTTGGCATTTCGATCTTGCACGGGATGGCTGCCTCTACTCCGTAAGTTAAGGACAAAAGAGTTGCTATTGTTGCTGATTGAGGTGATGTTCGGTATGTTCAGAGGATGTTGTTCAGCTCCTCAACCCATAAACCCTTGGCTTTATCAAGCCTCTTCTTTAGTCTGGTCAAAATGATTCTGTTTGTTACTTCGGTCATACCATTTGACTGAAGATGATAAACAGATATGAACCTCAATTGGATGTGCAATTCTTCGCAGAAATTCCTAAAAGATTGACAGTCGAACTGTTTTTCATTATCAATAATAAATATGTGAGGGATTCCGAACCTGGTTACTATTTATTTTCGAGAAAACTTGATAACATTCGTCGTTGTGATGGTTCCTAAGGCTTCGGCTTCTACCCACTTTGTAAAATGGTCTACAGCCACTATCAAGAATTTTCTCTGTCCAGTTGCCAGTAGGAATGGTCCCAGTATGTCTAACCCCCATTGGACAAAGGGCCATGAGCTATATATTGGGATTTTTCGGACTGAATGTTGGTGTACTATCTTCCCGTACCGCTGACACTTATCACACTTTCGTACAAGTTCTTAAGCATCCACTTCTATGCTTAGCCAGTAGTATCCCTATAGCAAGGCTTTTCGAGCTATTATTTGTGCCCCGCATATTCCTTTATGAATTTTTCGGAGTATATAATTGCCTTCGTCTTTACTTAAATATAATGACTAGGGGTGGGAGAACGATCTCCGATATAGCTTCCCATTTATAATCGAATAAAGGCTAAACCGCCGAACTACTTTCTTTGCTTCCACCTGGTCATTTGGGAGGGCATCCGTATCTAAGAACTGGTAGATTGGCAATCGCCAGCCATCCATCTGTTCGCTTGTCTGGACAGAAAAGCTTTCATAAGAAGGTCGGGTGATGACGGCCCATATCACTTCTTTCGATGTTACTGGACTATTCGAGGATGCCTGTTTGACCAATGAATCTGCTTCCTTGTTCTCCTCTCTTGGTATCTGCTCGATTGTCCATGAGCTTCCATTTTTCTCAAGCTGAGCTAAAAGATTTGATACCAGGTCTCGATATCTCATCATTATTTATTCCTTAGCTTCAAACCTCCTTGTCAACTGACTGGCAACCAACTGTAGTTGGAGTAAATAAGTAGAGAGTCAGGTTTTACCTCGATGGCGAGCTTTAACCCGAAGCATAGTGCTTCGTATTCTGCCACATTGTTTGATGCCATAAAAGATATTCTAGCCAGGCCCTTTGTTAGTATCCTTCCTGGGCTAAATAGTACAACTCTTACCCATGCCCCTTCAGAAGATGTTGCACCATCGACGTATATTTTCCATACAGCTTTGTCTTGTTCAGCAGGAGTGGTATAGAGTTCTATCACAAAGTCTGGTAGAACCTGACCTTTCATTACCGAGTGATATTCGTACCGAACATCGAACTCACCTAAGCGGGTTGCCCACTCAGTTATCCTCCCTGAAGCTTCAGGTTTTTACATAACTTTTTTAAGTGGAATATTTGTTCGAACTACCACCGTGTGAGCTTGGAAGTAAGGGCGCAGCTTTACTGCGAAACTTATAAGAGCTAAAGCCAACTGTTCGAGGATAGGATATCTAAGTTTGACTCCTTACAGGACTTTACTAGTGTAATATATAGGAAACTGCTGAGCGTTCTCTTCCCTGATTAGGAATGATCCTATTGCTCATTCTGAAACTAAAAGATACATAAACAGGGTCTCGTTTGACTGTGGTTGGCTAAGCAGTGAAGGGGAACTCAAAAATCCTTTTAGTCCTTCGAAGGCAGATTGACACTCAGGGCTTCACTCGAATTTTTTCAGATTTTTCAAGGTTTTGTAAAACGGGAGGCATCTTCTAGCCGAGCATGAGATGAACCTTTCGAGCGCTGTAATTTTCCCATTTAACATATGTACATCCCTAATTGACTTTGGTGGTTCTATTTTCATGACGGCCTTAATTTTTACTGGCTTTGCTTCGATTTCTCTCTTTGAGATTACAAAACCAAGTTACTTACTAGACCGGACTTCAAAGGTGTATTTCTCTGGGTTTAACTTAAGGACGAACTTTCTGAGAGTGACAAATGTTTCCTCTAGATCTCTAGGTAGGTCTCCTACATTTTTGCTCTTGACTATCATGTCATTCACATACACCTCCATATTTTAACCCATCTGCCCGGTGAATATCTTGTTCATCAACCTCTGATATGTGGCTCCCACATTTTTTAGTCTGAAAGGCATCATCGTGTAACAATAGGTCGCCTTGTGGGTGATGAATGCTATTTTTTTCGTCTTCTGGATTCATTAGTATTTGGTGATAGCCCCTCGAAGCATTTAAGAAGGCGTACTCCTCGAACCCAACAGTTGAATCTACTAACATATCTATGTTTGGTAATGGATAGCTATTATTTGGACATGCTTTGTTCATATCTGTGAAATCTATGCACATTCTCCACTTCCCATTAGCTTTTTTTACCAGGACCACATTGGATAGCCAGTTTGGGTATAGTACTTTCCTGATGAATCCACTCCGTAGTAAGGTGTCCGTCTCTTCATTTATTGCTATTTTCTGTTCAGGTACGTGATTGCGTTTCTTCTGCTTGACCGGCTTACAGCTTGGTTGTATATTCAACGAGTGAGAGATGACATCTGGTGAGATGCCTGTAATGTCTAACGGTTTCCAAGCGAACACATCTGCGTACTCCTTCTACACTGTTAGTAAAGGCTTTCTCTCCGAGCTTGGCTTTCCCGAGGTGATCTTTACCACTCTTCCTAGCAGTAATTCTATTTCTTGCAATAAATCAACTGGTTGGGCTCTCCAAACGTCCCCTGGAACATCAAGTGTGTCCACTGGGAAAGCTTACTTTGCTTCTTTTAGCATTGTGATATGGGTCTTCCTTGCCATGTTTTGATTCCCTCGCATTACCACAGTCCCTTCTAGTGTGGGTATCTTTATTATCATTTTTTGCACGGACACGTAAGCATCTACTGTGGCCAATAAAGGTTGGCAAAAAATAACATTATATGATGGAGGCATACTCACTACCATGAAACATGAGATACAAGATCTGATAGTTGAGTCATCTCCTAACTGTAAGCTTAAATTGACTGACCCTTCAACCTTTACGGGCTATCCTGAAATGCACAGTAATGGGACAGTTAGTTCTTCCATGGGGCTTGAAATTCCCAAAGCCTTGTATGCTTGCAATGTGATGAGGTTTACCGCACTGCCTATGTCTACCAGAATCCTTTGCACCAAATAGTCCTCCATTATTGCTTCAACCACCAGTGCGTCATTGTGCGATTGTCGAACATGCCTCCCATCTTTTTCTGAAAATTGAATTGCTAATGAGGCGGGACCATTCGATCCTAATGAATAGACTTTCTTTGCCTTCCTCTTTTTTGAATCTCAGAGTACGCCATAGGACATTCCTCCTGCAATCACATGGATCACTCATGCTAGGGCTTTCTTACTACTATTGCCCCTATCTTTCTGGGTTGTCTTGAGGGGGATCGCCGATCTCTTACTTTGCTTCCTTTAATGAACTGCTTGAGTCCGCCCCTTCTAATGTGGTATTTGATTTCTCACTTGAGATGCCTACAGTCATTGGTTTCATGACCCTTGTCTCTATGAAAAGTGCAGTACAAGGCTTGACCTCTTCCTGGACCCTCTCTCATGGGTTTCGACCACTGAACTTCCAAGTTCTTTTTCATCTATGATAGAACCTGTGCTGGAGAGGCATTTAGCTCGGTATACTATTCGTCTTTTCGATTATCAGAATATGGCTTCGATACTATGTATACTTTATTTGCTCCCCTCAGTGCTCGGGATTCACTCTTTTACGAACTTCTCTCCTGTCTTACCTTCTTGGAGCTATTACCATCGTTCTCCTGTTCACTATACTTCAGCCATCTAGCTTCGTCCATTCGAATGTACTTGTGCACCCGTATCCTGTTCATTAGCTCGGTAAAATCATAAGGGGGCTTATTGCTTAAAGAGTCACTAAAGTCTTGGCACCTAGTATTATGACTGAGGGCATTGATGGTGACTTCTAAATTCAGATTCTGGATGTCCATTATGACTATGTTAAATCTATCCAAAAAACTACGTAGGGGTTCCCCTCTTACCTGAACTACTTAATGTAAGTCTGCTAAAACCCTTGTTGGTCTGATGGTAGCTACGAACTTTACTTCAAACATCTTCGTGAACTGCCTGAAGCTGTGTATTGAGTGTTCGGCCAGGTTTTCGAATCAAACCTGGGTAGATTCTGTTAGTGTTTGTGGAAAGATTTTGCAGAGGGCTGCATCCTCGATGGTGTAAATGAGCATCGAATGGCGAAACTGGTTCACATGAACTTGAAGATCCGTGCTTCCGTTATACCTCGGTAAGTTTGGGAGTCTTATGTTTAGGAAGGGAGTTGATAGTATGGCTTTAGACAGTGGGGATCAGAAGTTCTCCTAGTAGTGTACTGTATTGAGACTTTGCTTCTGCCTTATTTTCTCCTTAATGAGCCTATCCAGCTTGTCCCGAGTCAAGGTTATACTAGATCCTTCATTTTCTTTTTCTCGTGAGGTATTTGTGTTGTTAGGAGTTGCGATGGTGGTAGTCTCTATAGTTTGGGGTACTGGCTGGGTTGCAATGTGTGAGAGGGTTGTGATTAGAGTTTGAGCAAGTTGGGGGGTTAAACCGGGTATGATGACTCCAGGTGTTTCGTTGTTTGGCTCTATCATGGGAAGGTTAGAGGAGGTGCTTTGGGGGGTAGGTTTCGGAGATTGAAAAACTAGCAAGTGGGGTCCCGAGGTTACATTATTCCTGTCATTCGCTGCCTGGGTGTTCTCTTCTTCATAATTCATGGCTACGTAGGGATAGGGGTTTACGCTCACCGCACTAAATGATAACAGCTCGAAAATCTAGACTGCCTTCTATGTGTGAACCCTGATCTGTGGTCTAAGGAACCTCTAAAATACAGTTTCGTCGGAGTCCGACGAGGGAACTCTCCGACGATCAAGTCAGTAACCGGTAATGTATAGTTTAAAGTTTTGAAAGGGTAAAATGACTTACCTTCCTGATAGTTTTTTTCCCTATTTATAGAGATTTGACTCCGATCCTTCCTGAGAATCCCGATGGTCTTAGGAGTCCTGCCAAAATAGAATTTCTATTGGAATAGGAACCTTCTCTACTGGAAAGTCTAGCCTTGATGCATGTCCTATCTAAGCTTGAGGGGTGTCATGATGGGCTCAGTCGATTGGGCTCTTGGCTGTGGTCCTGGAATTTGGGCCTGAGCCTCGGCCCTGGGCTTACTAGTGTCCAGTTCGGTTATCATGATTGTTTACTTATAAAATAATATAATTCAATTTAACTTATAATGCTAAAATGTGAAAGCATAGGGAGAAAAGATCAAATAATGTAAAAGCAAAGGGCAGAGCTTCTAGACTTGTAGGAGTTTTCGCTGGTATGAAATTGAAATGTTAGAAAGTTTGATAATATTCAAAATAGAATAAATTATAATAGTCATGGTGATCAAATCTATTAGCTCGGTCCGATCAGAGTTCGAGTATAAAAATTTTAAAGCCGTATTTATTAGATTAATACCATTAAATTAAAAATTTCTTGATATCAGTAACTCAATTTACTGATATTTATATGCAAAGAAAATTTTATCTGGTTACCTCTCCAAATTTGGACACAGCCTGTCTTTTTAGACTTGAATAACTTATCTTCCAAGTTGACAACAACAACAAAAACTGCCGATGCCCGGTCCTTTCCTGCCAAGTAAAAACAGCCACCTCCCCTGGTTTCACAAAGTTGTGGTCTTTTTTCTGAATTTAATAACTAAAGTTTGTAGCCTTCTTTCCTTTATTAATATGCCAACATTCCTCGGCATCTGTCGCTCAAAAATATTTAAACCCCCCTTCTTATTGAATCGGCAGTAAGCTACTCCAACCGACAACTTAAACCACTTCTAGAGAGAATTAAATTTTAATATGGTTTTGATTGGATCTTCTACTTTATGCTAATGACTTTTCTTGCTTTCTTCTCTTCTTTCTAATTGACCATTTGCGTTTTTGTCTTCATTTTTGCTTTGCCATTTGCCCATAGTTTTCGAAAATAAAACCAGTTCTTCTTCATCAGTCTTTATCCAAAACCCCACCTCTCAAAACCTATATTTAGCACTCATTTTCCCTTCAAAATCCACACAAGATTAAACCTTTGATTAGTGTCTGAAAACCCCTTTCCTCAATTTTGAATCTTTAAAAGTTTCAAGTTTATCATATGGATTCAGCTAATCAACTCGGATCAGCTGCTCATCCCAGCACAGCTCCACTTCCTGTCCGGGGCCATGCCAGCAGTGGCACTTTAGGCCGCCACTTGGCTCGGCGGCTGGTGGAGATCGGTGTGAGGGACGTTTTTTCAGTCCCTGGAGACTTCAACTTGACCCTTTTGGATCATCTCATTGCAGAGCCCGAACTGAACTTAATTGGCTGCTGCAACGAGCTTAATGCTGGATATGCTGCTGATGGCTATGCACGTGCCAAGGGCGTGGGTGCCTGTGTGGTGACTTTCACTGTGGGTGGTCTTAGTGTGATTAATGCCATTGCTGGTGCTTACAGTGAGAATTTGCCTGTGATTTGTATTGTTGGTGGCCCTAATTCTAATGATTATGGGACTAACCGTATTTTGCATCACACTATTGGGTTGGCTGATTTTAGCCAGGAGCTTAGGTGCTTTCAGACGGTCACCTGTTTTCAAGTAAGTTCTAGTCTCTTTCTACATACATTCAATGTTTAGTTGTAGGTGATTATGTGTAAATTTGGGTATAGGCTTATTAGTAGATATGCAACCTAAACCTGGCAAAAAAGTGATTTTGACTCAAACTTTGCACATTAGCTTTCAGATTTTGTTATTTTTGGTAGCAAAATTGACAATTATGGTTTTTCGAAAATTTGAGGTGTGCAGATGACTTTTTCGTGCCTAGTTGAAGTGTATTACAAATATATTATGCCTATTTTGACAAGTTGATGATCATAATGATGGTAATGTTACAGGCAGTTGTAAATAACTTGGATGATGCACATGAACAAATTGACACTGCAATTTCAACTGCTTTAAAGGAAAGCAAACCTGTTTATATCAGCATAAGTTGTAATCTGCCCGGAATTCCTCATCCTACCTTTGCTAGGGACCCTGTGCCATTCTTCCTTGCTCCCAGGTTTGTTCTATCCTTCATTGTAGTTACCTTGTTTTTACAATTTGTGGGTTTGTTTCCTTGGTAAAAATTGATGTAATTGACTTTGTAGGTGGATAATGCTACTTAATCATAAGCTTGTGATGTCTAATGCTTGTGGTATACTGATAATGCAGCTTAATCAAGTTTATGGCATACTATTTGAGGAAATGTGTCAGAGTTTAATGAACATTGCTGGAGGTCTATTTTTACCACAAATACAAGAGTTCCCTTTATCCCTAATGTCAAAATTCTTTAAAAAGTTTGAAATGATAACTATGTTAACATGCATTTCAGTCAGTCAATCAAGTAGTTAAATATGCTGTACCACTCTTTGACCTCTGTTCCTTCTGTTCTGATCTACCTCATCTTACTGTTTGCTGCAAGAATTAAGTATCATGGAGGACAGTATATTACCTCATCTTACTGTTTGCTGCAAGAATTAAGGATCATGGAGGACAGTATATTTTAGCCTTTTTGCAGTGGACAGGCTTAAATAAGACCAAATTATCATCCTCACTTGGTTTCTTGACATCTTATTTTGTTGGATGTGCATCTTACTTCCACTCTTGAACCTAATGCATTTTTCAAATCAAACTAGGAAGTGAATTGTGTTTTGGGCTTGTTCAATATCCTTTCTTTGATATCATTACGTGTGTTTGGCACTAGTATAGAATTTAAAGTGCCCTTTTTTATTTTTATCCCATGCAGTGTAAGCAATCAATTAGGATTAGAGGCAGCTGTTGAAGCAACTGCTGAATTCTTGAATAAAGCAGTTAAACCTGTTATTGTTGCTGGACCCAAATTAAGGGTGGCAAAGGCACAGAAGGCATTTATAGAATTTGCTGATGCCAGTGGATATCCATTTGCTGTTATGCCCTCAGGTAAAGGGCTAGTGCCAGAGCATCATCCACACTTCATTGGAACATACTGGGGTGCTGTAAGTACTGGCTTTGTTGGGGAAATTGTGGAGTCTGCTGATGCTTATGTCTTTGTTGGCCCAATCTTCAATGATTACAGCTCTGTTGGATATTCCTTGCTAATCAATAAGGAGAAATCAATTGTTGTGAAGCCTAATCGTGTGACTATTGGCAATGGCCCTTCCCTTGGCTGGGTATTTATGGCTGATTTCTTAAGTGCATTAGCCAAGAAATTGAAGAAGAACAGTACAGCCATGGAAAATTACTGCCGCATCTTTGTCCCTCCAGGCATCCCTTTGAGGAGTGAGAAAGATGAGCCTCTGAGGGTCAATGTACTCTTCAAGCACATCCAGGTATGTGCGAGTCACGAGTTTAATGATCCTGCTGATCTTGCAGATCATACTCATTGTGTTTCCATTGTAATCAGATTATTCTAACTTTATATGAAATATGAAATAGGAAATGTTAACTGGAGACGCTGCAGTAATTGCTGAAACTGGAGATTCATGGTTCAATTGCCAGAAACTCCACCTCCCTGAAAATTGTGGGTAAGTCAGGAACTTCATTAATCAGGGATTGTAAAAAATTGATTATGCTCCTCAAAGTCATTAACAGGTTGGTAATTACTTGTAATGGCTTGATTCAGATATGAATTCCAAATGCAATATGGATCGATTGGCTGGTCAGTTGGTGCTACTCTTGGATATGCCCAGGCTGCTAGAAACAAGCGTGTGATTGCTTGCATAGGGGATGGGAGTTTCCAGGTGAGTGATGTGATTCTAATATACACTTTTGTAATGGGTAATAAGCACACATTCACCGTTTCAACCAAATTTTGATCTTTGTGAGTAAAATTTACATTTACTAGATGCACTGGCCATAATTTCTAGTCCTAAATGATAATAATGTGCAATTATTAGACATTAGAAAAAAAAATTAATTGGAAGGTACAAAAATTTCAGAACACATGCTAACATGATGACGACCATATTGAGATGATGTGCTCTATTATGCGACTAACAAGTATCTTAATCCTAAGGAATTGTAAATAGTTTTCTCTTTATTCAGGTAACAGCTCAGGATATTTCAACTATGATTCGATCTGGACAAAGGAGTATAATATTCCTCATCAACAATGGCGGTTATACAATTGAGGTAGAAATTCACGATGGCCCCTACAATGTGATCAAGAACTGGGATTACACTGGTCTTGTCAATGCAATCCACAACGGTGAAGGCAAATGCTGGACGGCAAAGGTTAGCATAATTTCGATAAATTAGGATCTTTTTAATTTAAGATTATGCACCTGGATTATGGTTAAGATATTTTCCCTTCCAGTTTCATGTGGCAGCTCAGCAGCTGTATCCTTTGCTCGTTTATAAATAGAATCTCCAAACTTTTGAAGGCTACCTTTTTGTGCTAGTTGCCACATCAATTGTATTGCATGGTTTAAATATCAGATTATGTTTAATATAACTTGCAAAATAGAAAGGTGCATTGAGCAGCTAAGATCACAGTTTATATTTTGTTTACTAACAGATTGATGGTTCTGAATGTTGATACAGGTTCATACAGAGGAGGAACTGACAAGTGCCATTGCAAAAGCAACCGAAGAACACAAGGATTCCCTATGTTTCATTGAAGTTCTGGTGCATAAGGACGACACTAGCAAAGAGCTACTGGAATGGGGATCCCGAGTTTCTTCTGCTAACAGCCGTCCTCCAAATCCACAATAATGCTACGGTGTTCTTGATGTTCGGAAATAAGCAGATTGGATATCCAAGTAACGTGAGCCTTGATTTCATAATTAAAATCTGAACTCGGTATGAGAGAATTGTGGGATTGCTTGTCTTGTACGAGGTTCCATAATTTAAATCAGAACTCGGAATAAGAGAATTTTAGAATTGCTTGTCCTGTACGAGGTTCATTCAGATCTTGCTGGCCTTCATATTTTTCTTCTGAACAATGTGATTTTGACCATTGTATACTCTGTATTAAATTGTATAAAACTACGCCCTTTGTGAAAAAGAATTCAAAATAAGCAGGAACTATCTTGTCTTCTCATCTGTTAATAGCTAAACTTAAGAAAGATCAGTCTAAACAGAGAAAAACAGTCACATTAAGACTTGTATGTGTAAAGCTTGATGCTGATAGTATTGACATACAATTTAGGGTTCGTTGTTTCTTAAACAGCTGTTCAACCAGACAAGAATTTTGGATTTAGATTTAAGAACACGTCTTCACTAGAAATGAGAGATAAGACAGGAGAAGACGATACTTTGCATGGAATGATGGATCTGTTATATAGTTGTACATGATAAAAACATGATTTCCTTGACCTATTGGAAGGCAATGTACTAACTATGTTGGAGTCGTGGAGACAAACTGTATTTCTCATAAAGGATTGGAATGCTTGGCGAAGGAACCGTGCCCTTTTCTTCTTTAGTAATTGTTGTGACCTATTCATTCATTAAGGATGACTTCTATTTTTTGGTTTCCCTCTTGAAGACTCCACCATTGTCCATATTTGAGTATGTTGGGCCCTGGCATGGAAAGTTCGTTATTTTGTATGTGGGAAATTCTGTTGGACTTCACCAACAAAAATCTTATTTTAAATAAGAAAATTAAGTTTATTGATAATGAAAAGTCTTGTGGAAGACTGAGAGATTGAGAAATAAATTGATATTAACTTTGCAATTTATGTTATTAAAGGAAATAAAAAATAAATTACAACTCATTGTAATTTGTAAATGGACAAGGACAAGAAATAAAATGTTCATGAGCTGATGATGACAATTGGTGAATGCCTGCTCTAATGTCAATATAACTAAAGTGGCAGAGGGTGCGGATTTCTCCATGACCACTCCTTTTTAGCTTTTCTTTCCTTTTTAAAGATTCCCCATTTATAAACTATAAAAAAAGTTGCTATCTTTCTCACTTACTCTGTTCCAATCTGCTGCTTCAATGAAACTTACTAAAGTGGTGAGATCAACTAGTGCAGCATTATGCAGACATCTTTGCCGAAGATCATACTCTTCGGAATCTCAACCAGAGCGCAAAGTTGCAGTCTTGGGGGCTGCAGGTGGGATTGGTCAGCCATTGGCTTTGCTCATGAAGCTTATCCCACTAGTCTCTTCTCTCTCTCTATATGATATAGCCAACACTCCTGGTGTTGCTGCTGATATTAGCCACATCAACTCCCGTGCACAGGTTTATTTCTAGTTTTTCTGCCACTCTTTGTAGTATAATGATTCTATTACTTGAGAAATTTAAGCTAGGAGAAAGATGCCTTTTTTTTTTGGTACTCATATGAGTGGATGTTTCTGAATAATGTGACTTCCATCATTTGAGATTCAGAAACAACAAAGTTGATTACTTTATTGTGTCTAATGGCCTAATTCAACATTGTAGTGGCTAATACCGGTTGCTGGTAGCTAATATGGTCTTGATATTTAAGTTTTCTCTTTGTGCCTAATCAGAGAAAAGTACATTATAAGATTTTAAATTATGAATTTTCTTTCATTCCTTAGTTTAGTTAGAACTTGCAGCTTATTTTACTAAATGGTGCAAGGGAAAAAGAAAGGAACTCTTTCGTTGCCCTGGAACTTCATTGGGAAGAAATGATTCAAATTTCCCTTTTTTCGATTAATGATTTATCTTCTTCATTTGGTAACCAAACAAGACAAAAGGAAAGGAAGATCCAGTTCAATTCCCTCGAAACAAACTAGCTGTTTCTTGTATTAAACATTTTCTCGCTTTCTGGGACAGGTTGCAGGATTTGCAGGCGAAGAGCAACTAGGGCAAGCATTGGAGGGATCTGATGTTGTGATAATTCCAGCAGGTTTTCCAAGAAAACCTGGAATGACTCGCGATGATCTCTTCAACATCAATGCTGGCATTGTCAAATCTTTATGCACAGCCATTGCCAAATACTGCCCCAATGTGAGTACTCCCTTTTCTCTTATCCTGTAGATTGTACCTGCTATAAATTGGATTACTGATTTTTGATGATTGGAAATACCTTGATGGAATTAGGCACTGGTAAATATGATAAGCAACCCAGTGAATTCAACAGTGCCAATAGCCGCAGAAGTTTTCAGGAAGGCAGGGACATATGATGAGAGGAAGCTGTTTGGCGTGACTACCCTTGACGTGGTGAGGGCTAAAACTTTCTATGCTGGAAAGGCCAAAGTGCCTGTGGATGGTATTCTTTTTTTTTTGACCTATCTACTTTTTTCATGACTATCTATTTAACAATTTTCTGTTTGGTTCCCGATAAACGTAATGTTTTGATGGTTTGTTACGTAGAGATGATTGATCTGAGTTTTTTTCTTTATGTTGTTTCTTCCTATTGTAGAGGTTAACGTGCCGGTAGTTGGTGGACATGCTGGTATAACCATTCTGCCTCTCTTCTCTCAGGTCTCTCTCTAATTTAGAATTCGTATCTGTTCCTATTTCAAGAGTATTTTTCATTTTTGAACTCAGACAAGAGTAATAGTGCATACATAGTGCCTCAAATTTCAAAATTGTCTGGTAAATTACGAATGCAGGTCACTCCAAAGTCTAGTAACCTGTCAGATGAAGACATAACAGCTCTTACTAATCGAACACAGGGTGGAGGAACCGAGGTTGTGGAAGCAAAGGCTGGAAAAGGATCAGCCACTCTTTCAATGGCGTAAGTCAGCTATGCAGGAGCAGTCTTTGCTGATGCTTGCTTGAAGGGGCTTAATGGAATTCCAGACATTATAGAAAGCTCGTTTGTACAATCAAGCATCACTGAGTTACCCTTCTTTGCCTCTAAGGTGATTTATTTTGGATATAAAATAGATGCATTTCTCCGGTTTGAAAGAGTATAGTTTACTATCTCTGGGGACTGTAAAAGATGTCTGCTTAAGAGTTGCATATTGTCCATACTTCTACAATGCTGCAGGTAAGGCTGGGAAAGAACGGCATGGAGGAAGTTTTCGAGTTGGGTTCTCTTTCGGAGTACGAAAACAAGGTCTTGAAAGTCTCATACCAGAGCTCAAAGCTTCTATGGAGAAGGGTGTCAAGTTTGCCAACCAAAATTAGCCTGATAAAATTGCCAACCATTAAGCTTATTGGAACTTTTCTTCTGACGAAGCAGTTGGTTATCAAATTCACTGTCCATTAATGTTTTCATGTTTGATTTCTCATGTTAAGCTCACTCTGATCTTTAACTTTTGTATTTGATTTGCTATTTTTATATTGATATGTAGATTTTGCTGTGATTGTGAGCTGGAAATTTGGATAATTTCTTGCACAATCAAGAAGTAGATATTATCCTGATGTGGATTATGAGATCCATCTAATTTTATTCTCAGGATTAAGAATTCACAGTTCTTTAATTTCCATGTCGTTGAATTTATAATCAAAAGAGTAGCTAGGAATCCATTCAACACTCTATTCAGCATATTTTTAACTGAAATGTTACTATCAGATGTTAATAGCTAAAATGTTACTATCCGATGTTTTTAACTTGATGAAAGTATGAATAATTAATTAGTATTCAAATGTTAACAGATCAAATGTTACTATCAATTATGTTTAACTTGTGGTGATTCCGACTTGGTCCACATGTCCGAGTTCAACCACTATACTGCTACAATCTTCGGGACACAAAATAATTAGAAAAGAAAGTCACAGCTTGCAGTATGTCGATGTCTTTATATATACAGTTATTGACTTTTGAAGATACAAAACATATCCCTGTGCTCCATTATTCAAGTTGGTAAGTATGAATTATGATCAGATTAAAAAGTTCGCGATACGATCTGAATTGGATAAAAAAATTAAATTAAATTATTATTATTATTATTATTATTATTATTATTATTATTATTATTATTATTATTATTATTATTATTATTATTATTATGTAATTTTGAGATCCGTCTAATCTTTTCATCATCTTTGGAAAGCAGTCTTAAATGGCATACTAGACCAATTGGCAGCAAATGTTAGTAAATTAAAACATACATGTAGTTGCATTGGAATAAATATGAAAATTAGCTCAACAAAAACAGCGGCCCACAAATTAAATTGATTTTGACTTGCAATTGATGCATACATACATGTGTTACCTTACATGATTAATTAAGAAGATGCTTCCTGAATGCAATATCTACTTTTGATGGACGTTAGTATTTACATAGTCTATGCAATCTGTTATTTGAATGTTAAAAAAAAATCATGATAATAAAATAAAGGCTTAATAGCTAAAATATCCCTTAATTTGTATTTATTTTTATAATTGATATCTAAACTTTTATTATATTTAAATTACTAGCTAAATTTCAAATATTATCATAGATTTCTACTTAAACTTTAAATAACGATGATAATTTACCATTTAAACATATAAAAATATTGAATAATGTTTATTATTATATGTTAATATTAGTTGAAATTGAGATAATAAATTATCATCGATATTTAAGTTTAAATAGTAAAATAAAATGATATTTGAAATTCAGATGATGATTTAAATTTAGATATTAATTATAAAAATAAATACAGTTTTAAGGATATTTTAGATATTTAACCTAAAATAAAATAAAATTCCTTAAAATGTTCATTATTCTTTTCTTTTAGTTTGCTCGAGTCAAATTTATTTTAACCTTTTAAAAATGTTAAGCACATACCTAATTTTAGTATCAATGACATCCTAATTCGTATTAATTAAGTTTTTCGTCAAAGCTTTTTTTTTTTTTTAAAAATGTTAAGTATATACCTAATCGAAGTAAGATTTATTTATTAAATTTTTTTTTTCAAATCAACTAAATAATCTTATTGTTGGCATCACTACTAGTCATTCAAAAATTGTATGATTTAGTATGAACTATATATTGAAATCAATAAACCATTTAGTCTTGTAATTGCTTGATTTTTTATGATTATATACTTAAAAGCTATTAGATATATTAACTGGCGTATTACAATGCGATCAGTAATAAGTTGTAATGGATCGATACCTGAAGTATGTTTTTATTTATTTATTTTATTTTACATATAATTTAATTACAACTACAAAATATTACTGGAAAGAGTTAAAATTAAAATTAAAATTTTCTGCATATTTAATTGAGCAAACTAAATTTTGTTAGTTACCAATGCTATGTTCTTAGGATTGTAACTTAAGATCAAATCATCAGAAGATTTTTTTTTTTATCTAACAAATGGAAGAAATTATAAGGCTATGTATTCTAATTTAAGATCAAATCGTTAGAAGATTTTATTTTTTAACTAAGAGATCAAACTTGAAATCTCATAGTTCTAATTTTCATACAAGCACTATTGAGTTAAAAAAATTTTAATTCATCGAAAAAACTTTTTTTTTTTGATAATATATAATTGGAGTGAGAGAGAGTGAAATTTGAAGTCCCATTTATTGGAAAAATAATCAAATTCTCAACTGTTTGAATTACATGTAATTTTAAAAAAAAATCTTTAATTTACACAAATAACGTGTCAATTATTCATAGAAAATTTATGCCTAAATATATTTTGATTAAAAAAATAAATTAATAATAAATTGTTACTTGTTTAGTTGTCATTATTATATTATTTTACAATTTGGGTAGGGCTACACAAAAGCTATCAAATGTGAGTGAAGTCATGACTCACGAGAAAAGCCGTAGCCAAGCCATAATAATACACATACATAATTCGGTGGAAGTTGCCTATATATTATACTATCTTCAACCAAAAACGCAGAGAAGAATTTTTGTTTTTTTAATTTTCTTGCACCATGAAATTCTTCATTTTCTTGCTTTCTTTTTGTTTCACATTTAGCTTTAACATTATAACTATTTCTACACTTCCTTTACATTATAATGCAATTTTCAATTTTGGTGACTCTTTAAGTGACACTGGAAATTTTCTTCTTTCGGGTGCTTTAGCATTTCCAGTCATTAGCAAACTCCCCTACGGCAAAACCTTCTTCCGCCACCCAACAGGGCGGTGTTCTGATGGACGTCTGGTGGTTGATTTTATCGGTATATATTCTATATCTCCCCTTGTATTTATAGTTCAATGTAGAAAAAAAAAATCCATCAAATTATGTGACATATTATTTATATATCCATTGAAATTATTGTAGCTGAGGCATCTGGGTTGCCACTCTTACCACCCTACCTGGGCCTTGGTAAGGGTAAAAATTACTACCATGGAGTGAATTTTGCTGTTGCTGGAGCTACCGCTCTTGATTCTCAATTTTTCCATGAGCAAGGAATTGGCCAAGTTTTATGGACAAATGATTCATTAACTATCCAGCTTGATTGGTTCAAGAAATTGAAGTCTTCTCTTTGCACTACTAAACAAGGTGACAATGACAAATACCTAATTTTTCACTCTGCATTTATTTATATAATTAAGTTCACGTACTCTTTTTTTTTTCCTAAAAAAAAAAAAAGAACTTACCTGGACTATCTTTTGCTCCTCCAGAATGTGATAAATACTTCAAAAAGTCACTCTTTGTTGTGGGAGAAATTGGCGGAAATGACTATAATTATCCATTTTTTGTTGGTGGAAACATTAAACAATTGAAAGCTTCTGTACCTCTAGTAGTTGAAGCAATATCCAATGCTATCAGTGTAAGTTCTGTAAAATCATTAATAAACCCACGTAATAGTATTTTATTCCTATTTTATAAATATATGAAGCAAATTATGAAAATTAATTAATTTTTGTAGGTATTGATAGAGGAAGGTGCAGTGGAATTGATGGTGCCAGGGAATTTGCCAATTGGATGCTCAGCTGTGTACTTGACATTGTTTAAAAGCCCGATCAAAACATACTATGATCAAAATGGGTGTTTAAAAGCATACAATGCTTTCTCTAAATACCATAATAAAATGCTCAAGGCAGCCATAAACACCTTGAGCCATAAGTACCCACATGCAAGAATTATTTATGCTGATTATTACACTGCCGCCAAGACTTTCTATCACTCACCAAAACATTACGGTAAGCTTCTACTTCCAGATTGACAATTCTTATATGTTAATTTATTATTAGTTTTGCTAAAAAATGAAAATATAATCCTAATTATCAATTTATATCCAGACTTTCTAACGGTAAATTGATTGAATATTTAAGTTTAATAAGGGTGAGCATGGGCTGGTTAACCGGTCAATTAATAAATTTATTAATCAGTCAATTAATTTCGGTTAACCACTATATCGGTTTCAATTTTTAAATCAGTTTTTCGGATCGGTTTATTGGTTAACCATTAAAAAATTTTAATATATAAATTTAATAAATTATACAATTTGTAATATTATTTTTAATAGTTAAAAATGCTTTAGAAATGAAAAAATACAAATTAAATACAATATTCATTAAAAGAATCAAAATCAAAATAAATTTTTCATAATTAATTATAAAAATTAAATATATTCAATATGAAACTAACAACAGAGTGCTAATTATGTACATATAATAATAATAAGATAGTTTTAATGTTTATTTATTAAAAATATGTTAATTAATAATATTTTAGAAAATTATATATCATAATATTTATAAATTATATAAATATTGAAAAATATAAGCGAAAAATTTAAAATATAATTTATAAAATGTATATAGATTGGTTCGGTTAACCGTTAATTTTTAAAGTAAAAGCATAAACCTAAATTTTCGGTTAACTTAAAAATTGATTCGATTTCAGATTGATTTTTTGGTTAACCTAAATTTTGGTTTTTTTTGCTCACCCCTAGTTTTGAATTTGCCCTCTATCTTTCTCACACCAGGGTTTGCATGTTATTCTTATAAATTATAAAAGAGAAAATTGAGGCCCAGAACATTAATGGAGACATAAGCGAAAAAATAAAGCTGTTTCAATCTATTTTCTTGAAAATTTTCTATATAATTGAATTTATCAGTTTGTTATTTTAGAGTTATTTTTGGATGGGATCCTTACATATATGTGACGTGTCTTGTAATGTTAGTACTAAATCAACAAAATATGTCTAAATGTGAAAAAATGGTTTCGATGGAGTAATTTAGGCAGCACAATCTTTCTTTCTTGTAACTTTCAACGTCTTTGTAATATATAATTCTTTATTTGGAGAAAAGAATGATCTAATATAAGATTTATATAGATATTTGAAAAGTCAAAATACAATATGATATATTAAGGATAATTGATTGCTTAACTAGATGTTTTGAATTTAAAATCTAAATCCTCTTAAAAAAATTGGGAAAAAGTGCTTATCTGACACGAATTCAAATTAATCCAATCAATGAGATTTAGATACACAATACATTAAAAAAATGACAATTTATATAAAATTCAGATGTGTGGAGATTAATAAGAGTATACTAATGAACACTAATGATAAAGAAAAATGATACATGTATGCAGGATTTGAGAATGGAGTTCTGAGAGCATGTTGTGGAGGGGGTGGACCATATAATTTTAATAATTCAGCAAGGTGTGGGCATTTAGGCTCGAAAGCATGTAATAATCCATCAACATATGCAAATTGGGATGGAATTCACTTGACTGAAGCTGCCTATCGTGTTATTGCAGTGGGTTTGATCTGTGGCGCTTTTACTTCACCACCCCTTACTACAGTTTGACTTTGAATTAAATTTCGATCATTATTAATTCTTAGTTTTTACTTTAAATAATTGAGACTATTGTTATTTCTTGTTTCATATTACTTGTATAACATTAACTTTGATTTATAAATTTGTTAATTGATTGGATTTAAATAATTTTTTGATTGCTAGAGCAACTCTAGAAATTTCACCACAGGAGAGAATCGAATAATGCATTATTCTACTTCATACTTCCATTCTAAAATTTATATATTGGATTGGATTTGTTAGGTACTCTGACCCTGTTATCGTTCTGCAATTTCTATCTTTCTCTTCATCATTTTTGAAGAATTAGTAAATTCCGAGATAAAACCGGATTAAATGATAATAAACCGGTTTGATTTTAGAAAAAACTAATTTTTTGTCCAAAATATTCATACAATATTATTTTTTGTTGGAAAAAATAAAATAAAATTATAAATAAAAAATAATTAAAATTTAAACAATTTAATGAATTTTTTATGAATAAAATAAAATTTATAATTTATATTTGAAGAATTTCTTTAAAAATTTACAATTTTTTACCATATTTATTTTAAATTTTTATTATAAATATTGAATAACTTGAAAATATAATTTTATTATTAATATTTAATAAAAAAATATATTTTTTTAAATTTTTTTTAATTTTTTTATATAATAATATTTTTATAATATTTATATAAAACTTAAAAATAATATATTTTTTTTATAAAAAAATTCAGTTGAATCACGAATTCTTGAGCTTTTTGGTTCTCTATCCTGTAGGATTTTAAAAACATTGCTTAGATGTATGACGTCAAGCTGGTTTCAGAGCTCTGTTGTTTTGGCTTCTTTTGTTCTGAAATGGCGAATCGTTTTTGTTCAGTTTGTACAAGAGATTGGCTAAACATCAGCATATTAAATCCTCTTCATAAAGAGAAATCTAAACTCAGTTCAGAGGAAGATTGGTTAACTTTGGTCCTATTTTCTTTGGATTTCATGTTACCGTTGGATGTGACGGGAGACCTTCCAGTTGCACTGTCGTTTTCAGGTACTGTCTATTGGCACCAGCAAGTGTGATTATATGGAATTTGATTGGTGAGATGGCAAGCTCTCAACGACATGTCATTCATTGAGTAAGATTTATTGTCCTTTATGACAAGCTCTAGATTAACGTGCAGCAGAATTAGGTAGATATACATAGTATATTTCAGCAAAAAATAATTGTGCTGGATTAATGCCATTCTTGGGCCTAGCCTTGAAGTTGATGCGAGTCCATAAACCCTACAATGCGGTCCCATCATCGATAAATTCAGCAGATAGTTCCAACGGCTCCACAGGCTCAAAAGTAACATTCTAAACCAATAAACATCAGAAGCTGAAAAATATTAATAACAAGAGTCGAAAGAACAGAAAACAAAAAATCAAATGGAGCATTAAAAGTATACTTTTTCTTTGCTGTAATGTGCTAAAGCTCTTTTAGAAAGTTCAGTTTGTGTAAATTTCTTACCCCGCTTAAGTCGCACTAAGCTTAATTCCTTTGCCCATATTATTTCTCTGTGAGTTTGGCTTCGTCCAAAAAGGCTTCTCTGTCTCTCCCAGGGACCTTTAATTGAATGATCAAACACCATATATCCACACAAATAAAATTTCAAAACAATAACAAACCAACCGAAATCAAAAGAGATGACAAGATTTATGAACAATGCATTACTGAATTTTCTAGTATGATATTAGCCAAGGCAACAGCGTGTTCCCTGCTGCTCCCACCTTCCCCTCGTTCAAATCCTCCTTCAATACGGAAACAGGAAATCAGCAACCCAATGCATGTGGTGTTTTGATAAATAATTTATTAATCTTTGTATGAAATTAGATAATTTATTAACTTTTAATACAAAGATAAGAAACACAAAAACCAGAGCTATTCTAATTAAAGATCAAAGATTTAAAAAATTATTTGAACACAAATTATGCGTTAATCATTTTTTATCATCCAAGATTTGAATTATGCATTACGATTGCGATTTGATTATAAAAAGCAAGCAATCGAGTAAAATTTTCTCTCCTTTTTTCTCATATCTGGTATCGTTGGAGCAATTTTTCAACAGTCTAAAATATGAATCAATTTTGGTGACTCTTTAAGTGATACCAGAAATTATGCGCTTTCCGGTGCCGTCAAAAATCCCATCATTGAAAAACTTCCCTATGGCGTATCGTTCAATAACACACCCCAACCAGCGGTGCTCCAATGGTCGCTTGATTATCGATTTCATTGGTACATTTTCATTTATTTATTTATTTTTAAATACCAAGAAATTTACTATCAATATTTCAAATTTTATTTTTGTACTAAACTCTTACAAAATTTTCAATTTAAAATATTTATCCGATATCATTTCAAAAAGACTCCCTTTTCATTTGCCCTTTGTTTTTGCATCTATTATTCTACTATTGAATTGAAAATTCATAAGAGATAGAAATATTGTAAAATAATTTAAAAAAATTTATAACGCAAAAATAACTCAATTTAACAAAAAAATATTTTAGTTGGAATAAACCATGAGAACTGTGGAGTTGGTGGCTCACAATTGTTGACTTTGCTAAGAATCTTGCAATTGTTAACAATCCCACATCGTTTATTTAGCATAAGGGAAGGAGGTTTTGTAGCTATAAATATAGCTACTTAGCCTTAGTTTAAATCCATCCCAAAATTGCCTATCTTTCCTAAAGGCTAATTCTCTCTCTCTTTTGTAATATTTCACTTGTATTATTTCTTTGAAATAGTGAAATATAATTTGGTAGTATTCGAGGACGTAGGCATAATTGGCCGAACCTCGTTAAATTCTGGTGTTCTTTATTTGTCTATTTAATAGCTATTGTCGGGCATATTGTTAGTGAATTATTGTGCTGTTAAATTACTTAGGAAAATTCTGTCTAAGGAGATTGGGTTTTAAGTGGGACCGTTTGTGACCCCTCCAGTCTTTCCTGGGAATTTTACCATATGTGATTTTCAGTACAACTATTTACGCTTTATTCACCTGTGCAGTAGTGCTCTTGGTGAATTCGCTATTGGTAAACCCGAGCTTCCGCAACAATTGGTATCAGAGCCAAGATTCTGTCTTAGTATGCTCTGTGGTTGCAGCGTAGTCTGATCTTCCACATCAGAAAAGATATTTCCTTGGGCTATTCGTATTCCGCATTGACAGCTATTAAATAGTAATTGTAGCAGAAATGGCAAATCCATCCACGTCGACTTCTTCCTCGTCTGTATTGGCGAGAAATGTGATGGCAAATGCAAGAGTGGCGGTGGAAATTTTCGATGGTACAGGTCATTTCGGTATGTGGCAGAGTGAGGTTCTAGACGCTCTCTTCCAGCAAGGTCTAGATATTGCCCTTGAAGAAAAGAAACCAGAAGATGTTGATGAGAAAGAATGGAAGACCCTTAATCGTTTGGCGTGTGGTACAATTCGTTCGTGCCTTTCTAGAGAGCAAAAGTATACTTTCTCGAAAGAAACTTTTGCAAGTAAATTGATGAAGGCACTGGAGGAGAAATTTTTGAAGAAAAGCAGTCAGAATAAGCTCCACATGAAGAAAAGATTGTTTCGCTTCAATTATGTTCCGGGTACCACAATAAATGATCACATCACCAGTTTTAATCAGTTAGTTGCTGATTTATTGAATATGGATGTGACATTTGAAGATGAGGATCTGGCTTTGATGTTGTTGGGATCCCTTCCTGAGGAGTTTGAGTTTCTTGAAACGACTCTACTCCATGGGAAGGCTGCTGTGTCTCTCAGTGAAGTTTGTGCTGCCTTGTACAGTTATGAACTGAGGAAGAAGGATAAGAAAGAAAGCACAAGTGGAGCTACAGAAGCTCTAGTAGTGAGAGGTCGTTCGCAGAGCCAAACTAAAGGAAAGAAAGGAAGATCGAAATCGAGGCCTAAATTGGGCAAAGATGAATGTGCCTTTTGTCGAGAAAAAGGGCATTGGAAGAAGGATTGTCCTAAGCTGAAGAATAAAGGCAAACCTGACAAGGGAAAGGCTGTTGCAGATTCAAATGTAGCTGAGTATACTGATGAAGACTCAGATTATTCACTTGCTGTTACACCATCAACTAGCTCTTCTAGTGTATGGCTGATTGATTCAGGCTGCAGTCATCATATGTGTCCCAATCGGGATTGGTTCTTTGAATTTAAAGAACTAGAAGATGGAGTTGTTTATACAGCAAATGATGTCCCTCTCACCACACATGGGATTGGTTCCATTCGTTTGAAAAATCATGATGGATCAATCAGAATCTTAAGAGATGTTCGTTATGTGCCCAGTTTGTCAAAGAATCTTATCTCCATGGGAGCTCTAGAAGAAAAAGGTCTCAAGGTGGAAGCAGAATATGGAGTGCTGAAGATAATTTCTGGTGCACTTGTGGTGTTAAAGGGAATTCGAAAGAATAACAGGTTGTACTACTACCAAGGTACTACTGTTATTGGTGCAGCAGTAGTGGCTTCCAGTGATGAGAAGGAGTTAGAAGCAACCAGGTTATGGCATATGCGCTTGGGGCATGCAGGTGAAAAATCCTTGAATCTCTTGTCAAAACAAGGATTGTTGAAAGGTGTACAGACTTGCAAATTGGATTTTTGCGAGCATTGTGTCAAAGGGAAAAAGACAAGGGTGAAATTTGGAACAGCAATCCACGATACAAAGGGTATTTTGGATTATGTTCATTCTGATGTATGGGGACCTTCCAAGACGACTTCTTTGGGAGGAAAACATTACTATGTGACCTTTGTTGATGATTTTTCTCGGAGAGTTTGGGTGTATACTATGAAGACTAAGGATGAAGTGTTAGGAGTTTTCCTCAAATGGAAAAAGATGGTGGAAACTCAGACAGGCCAAAGGATCAAGCGTCTTCGTACAGATAATGGCGGAGAATATAGGAGTGATCCATTTATGAAGGTGTGTGAAGATGAAGGCATTGTCAGACACTTCACAGTCAGGGATACACCACAACAGAATGGGGTGGCAGAACGTATGAACCGGACATTGCTGGAGAAAGTTCGGTGTATGTTGTCCAATGCTGGGTTGGGCAGAGAATTTTGGGCTGAAGCAGTTACATATGCTTGTCATCTCGTTAATCGCTTGCCATCTAGTGCTATTGGTGGTAAAACGCCATTGGAGAAATGGTTTGGAAAATCTGCTACAGATTATGATTCCTTATATGTATTTGGTTCCACTGCATACTACCATGTAAAGGAATCGAAGTTGGATCCACGTGCAAAGAAAGCAATTTTCATGGGGATCACCTCTGGTGTGAAAGGATATCGACTTTGGTGTCCAGAGTCAAAGAAAATAATCTTCAGCAGGGATGTTACCTTTGATGAATCTACCATATTGAGAAAGGTGACAACAGAGCAGACAGATGGTACTCCAAAACAGGTGGAGTTTGAAAGCAAAATTGTTCGCCCAGCAAATGATGAATCAGATGAAGAAACTCCTATGGTAGATGAGGAGTCAGATGAAGAAGAGGTTTCAACCCAAGAACCTCTACAGCAACATGAATCAATTGCATTAAGTAAGCCAAAGAGGACAATCAAAAAGCCTGCTCGCTATGTTGATATGGTGGCTTACGCATTCCAAATTGCAACAGATGACATTCCTACCACTTATAATGAAGCAGTCAAAAGTTCAGAAGTAGAGAAGTGGAGGAAAGCCATGAATGATGAAATGCAGTCCCTTCTTAAGAATCAGACGTGGAAGCTAGCTAGTCTCCCGAAGGGAAAGAAGGCAATTGGATGCAAATGGGTATATGCAAAGAAAGATGGATTTCCTGACAAGGATGATGTTCGCTACAAAGCAAGGTTGGTAGCTAAAGGCTATGCTCAAACGGAGGGAATTGATTATAATGAAGTTTTTTCTCCAGTTGTAAAACATTCCTCCATTCGAATTTTGTTGGCTTTGGTAGCACAATTGGATATGGAACTAGTTCAGTTGGATGTAAAAACTGCATTTTTACATGGAGACTTGGAGGAGGAAATCTATATGGTTCAGCCCGAAGGATTCAAAGTTGCTGGAAAAGAGAATATGGTGTGTAAGCTTGAAAAATCGTTGTACGGATTGAAACAATCTCCGAGGCAGTGGTACAAACGATTTGATAAGTTTATGATGGGGCAAAAGTACACAAGAAGCAAATATGATCATTGTGTGTATTTGCGCAAGCTACAAGACGGATCCTACATATATCTTCTTCTTTATGTTGATGATATGTTGATAGCTTCCAAGAGTCTAATAGAGATTGAGAAGATAAAGACTCAGTTGAACAGGGAGTTTGAAATGAAGGATCTAGGTGAAGCCAAGAAGATTCTCGGTATGGAGATAAGTAGAGATAGAGAATTGGGGAGACTTTGTTTGACTCAGAAACAGTATCTGAGAAAAGTACTAAAGCGTTTTGGCATGAATGAAAAGTCAAAACTTGTTAGTACTCCTCTTGCTCCTCACTTCAAGCTCAGTGCATCTTTATCTCCAAAGAATGAAGTAGAACGGGAATACATGGCACAAATACCGTATGCAAATGCTGTTGGTAGCTTGATGTATGCTATGGTGTGTACAAGGCCCGACATTTCACAGGCAGTTGGGGTTGTGAGCAGGTATATGCATGATCCTGGAAAGGAGCATTGGCAAGCTGTGAAATGGATTCTACGGTATATTCTGAACACCGTAGATGTTGGTTTGGCATTTCAGCGGGATAAGCAAGATGGTCAATGTGTAGTTGGATATTGTGATTCCGACTATGCTAGTGATTTGGACAAACGGCGTTCAACTACTGGTTATGTGTTTACTCTTGCAAAGGCACCAGTTAGTTGGAAGTCTACTTTACAGTCAACAGTTGCTTTGTCTACTACAGAGGCAGAGTACATGGCAGTTACAGAGGCTGTGAAGGAGGCAAGTTGGCTTCAAGGATTGCTTGGTGAATTAGGGATTCAACAGAAGCACATTAAAGTGCATTGTGATAGTCAGAGTGCTATCCTATTGGCAAAGAATCAAGTTTATCATGCAAGGACGAAGCATATCGATGTTCGTTATCATTTTGTACGAGAGGTTCTGGAAGAAGGTGGAGTAGCAATCCAGAAGATTAGGACCACTGAGAATCCTGCTGATATGTTGACAAAGGTAGTGACTGCGGTCAAGTTGCAACATTGTTTGGACTTGATCAATATTGTTAAAAATTGAAGTTGGGCGCTTTGAAGCGTAATTGGTGACACTACTAAAGTTGAGTTTTGTGAGAGTTTTGAAAATGTGGAGTTCGCCAAGGTGGAGATTTGTGGAGTTGGTGGCTCACAATTGTTGACTTTGCTAAGAATCTTGCAATTGTTAACAATCCCACATCGTTTATTTAGCATAAGGGAAGGAGGTTTTGTAGCTATAAATATAGCTACTTAGCCTTAGTTTAAATCCATCCCAAAATTGCCTATCTTTCCTAAAGGCTAATTCTCTCTCTCTTTTGTAATATTTCACTTGTATTATTTCTTTGAAATAGTGAAATATAATTTGGTAGTATTCGAGGACGTAGGCATAATTGGCCGAACCTCGTTAAATTCTGGTGTTCTTTATTTGTCTATTTAATAGCTATTGTCGGGCATATTGTTAGTGAATTATTGTGCTGTTAAATTACTTAGGAAAATTCTGTCTAAGGAGATTGGGTTTTAAGTGGGACCGTTTGTGACCCCTCCAGTCTTTCCTGGGAATTTTACCATATGTGATTTTCAGTACAACTATTTACGCTTTATTCACCTGTGCAGTAGTGCTCTTGGTGAATTCGCTATTGGTAAACCCGAGCTTCCGCAACAAGAACCACATTGAAACTCGTCACCAATATCACTGCTAGCACTCCAGTTCAATGTAAAGTTCATATATCGGTAAACACTTCACCAAACCATGCAAGACATATATTATATCAGACTAAAGTGATAAGATAACTGAATTGAAATGACATGTTAAATTCGTATATGATATATATCTAATTAATTATTTAAAAAAACAGAATGTACCTCTCAACCGAAATAAGAGAAAACATACACATTTCTAGTAATTAATTAGAATCATTAAAGCATATAAACAAATATATAACATTTAATTGTTTTAATGTTGTTGAAAATGTAGCTGAGGCATGTTGCCTCTTTTACCACCCAGTCTAGGGATTTAAGGCCAACCACCCAAACATGGGGTGAATTTTGCCGTTGCTGGAGCCACTGCACTCGACTCTAAATTGTTTTATCACGCAAAACTTTGCCAACTTTTATGGACGAATTCTTATAAAACGTCCAGCTTAATTGGTTCAAGAAATTGAAATATTCTCTTTGCACTACAAATCAAGGTGACAACATTATTAAACATAACAACCACCTTGAGTCTACAGCATGGAGTGATAAGGATGAGAATTGGAGTGATAAGGAAGTAAATCAAGCTGTGGTTATCCTTCCCAAAAATAGAAGAATCGTGAAGAGTAATTCAAGGGGTCTAGTTGGAATCCAATCACTGCATAATGGGAAATCCTTTGAGCAATCTACTCCTTTAAAATAGCTTTGTGACAGCATTAAAGTACCAGTACAAGTTTTCTAGTTTTCTTCTTTATTTAGAATATTACCTTTCCTGTATTTTTTCTTTTTATTGGTTGTAAACGTCTATATATTGAAAAGGTTAACAAGAACTCTCTTATCACGTTGAGCTATGAGAAGCTTTCAAACAAATATTGCTTAGTTTATATTTTCTTTATGGTATCAGAGCTTGTTGTGAGACAAGAGAGTTTTAACCTTTATCAATGGCTTCCACAATTTCCCTAAACATTGCCAACTTCGTTATCCTCAAACTCACACCAGACAACTATCCCCTCTAGCATGAACAGATGATTGCATTAGCTGAAAGTCAAGACATGGTCGGGCTTCTCACAGGCGAGAAAATAAAACCTGCCATGTACACCAATGTTACAGCAGAAAAGACATCAACAAACAGCGAAGAAGAAAAACAAATCTCAGAAGTTTTTCTCAAATGGAAAAAAAGAAGATCGTCTCCTACGTGGATGGATCATCGGGACACTTACAAAAGAAACTTTGGGTCTAGTCATTGGTCTTGACTCATCTCAATCAATTTGGAATGCTTTGAAAGAAACATATGCCCAAGACTCATAAGAAAGGGAATTTACTTTACGACAACAACTTACATATCTAAAAAAGGAACCAAGTCAATCCTTAGCAGAACATTTGAGAAAATTCAAAAGTATATGTGATAGCCTAGCAGCCATAGGCAATCTTATACCTGACAAAACAAAAATTTATTGCTTACTAGCAAACCTTGGTACCAAATATGAATCTTTCACAACAACAATGCTTAAACCTCCAATGCCATCTTACTTAGAAGTTGTCTCACTCTTACAAGGCTTTGAACAACCAAATTCATGGATTGAAGCGTCAAATACTCCATCATATGCGTTCTATGGAGAACGTAACCAACGTCAGCAGCAACAAAATTACAAAAATTGGAATCATCAAACTAATCAATTCAAATCGAAAGGTTGACGATTTCGGGCTACGAATAACAGTTTTCAATACTCAAATTTTGCAGGTAATAACTCGGAATCACAATAATCATCCCAAAGGAGTAACAATCGTGTCTCTTGACCACCACCCCCTGGTAAAAGACGAATGAACATTACAGAGAGAGAAATGTTGATGATTATTCTCATTATATGTGGGTAATTCCTCTTTGTACTAAATCTGAATTTTTTGATGTTTATTTGGCATTTGAAAATTATGTGCAGCGGCAATTTTGTTAGTTATCCCTCCACATGGTGGAATTCACACAACTTTAGTTAGGTTTTGTTCCACATAGTAGAATTCACACAACTTTAGTTAGGTTTTGAATGAAGAAAAATTAAACATGTTTGTTGAAAAAATGAAAAAGAAGTGTGAATGTAATCTTTGAAATTCAAAGATTGGGATGCAAAAATGCCTATAAATAGGCATGGTTATTTTGCATTCAAGACATAGAGAGAGCAATCCTAAGATAAAGGATTGAGAGAATAGAGAGAAAAAATGTAGATCTCTCATTTTTGTGCTATACATTAGAGAGATGTATAAGATCTAATCTTTGAGAGAAAAAGATTAAGAGTAAGAGAGTGAGAAGTATTTTAGAAAAATATTTGGGATATTTTTCTAAAAGGGGAGTGACAAAATAGTAAGTTTGGGAAACACTTGTGTGCTACTATTTTGGGTTTATCTCAAATTGTGGGATTACCTCTCTCTCTTGTACCCATTAATTTTATTAGTGGAAGAAATATTTTCGGAGTTTGTCCCGTGGACGTAACCCAAACGTTTTGGGTGAACCACGTTAAATTGTTGGTGTCATTATCTTTCTCTGCTTATTTATTTATTTTATCCGCTGTGCCCAACAAGTGGTATCAGAGCTAAGGTTCTATCTTAGTATGCTCTGTGGTTGCAGCATAGTCTGATCTTCCACATCAGAAAAGATTTTTCCTACGGTTACTGTTCACTGTCGGAAATTTTTTTTTAACATGGAGGCAAAAATGAGCAGAATGATCTATCTAAATGGATCAAACTACCACATATGGAGTAAAAAGATGAAAGATCTTCTAGTTGTGACGAAGATGCATTTGCCAGTATTTACCACAGTTAAACCTGAAAGTAAAACTGATGAGGAGTGGGAGTTTGACCATGAACAGGTGTGCAGTTTTATCCGACAATTTGTCGAAGATAATGTGTACAATCACATTTGCAATGAGACACATGCACGAACTCTTTGGAGTAAGCTGGAGACGTTGTACTCTTCAAAGACGGGGAATAATAAATTATTTTACTTGACCAAATTGGTTCAAGTAAGATATAAAGAAGGAACTTCCTTGCCAGATCACTTAAATGAGATGGAAGGGATCCAGGACCAGCTAAACAGAATGGGAGTCAAATTGGATGATGAAGTATTTGCATTATTGGTGTTAGCCTCTCTGCCACAGTCTTGGGAGACTTTGAAGATCTCTATCACCAACACTGCACCTAATGGTGTAGTCAACATGGAGATTGTAAAAAGCAGTATCCTGAATGAAGAGATGAGAAGGAGATCACAAGCCTCATCTTCTTCATCACAATCAGATGTTCTAGCTGTAGAATCTAGAGGAAGGAGACAGTCTAGGGAACAAAACCCTAGAGGCAAGAGCAGAGGGAAGTCAAACAAATATGCCAATGTAGAATGCCATCACTGTAAGAAGAAAGGCCACATTAAAAAGTTTTGCAGAAAGTTCAAAAAGGAGCAAGAGAACCGAAGCAAAGCTGTGAAGAAAGACGACAGCAGTGATGATGAGCAAACTAATATCATAGACGAATTCAATATCGTTTATGATGAAGATATTATTAATCTTGCATCCCAGGAGTCCAGTTGGGTGCTTGATAGTGGTGCTACCATTCATGCTACATTCCGTAGAGAATTCTTCTCATCATACACACCTGGAGATTTTGGTGTTGTTAGAATGGGAAATGCAGGCCTGTCAAAGGTTGTTGGCAGAGGAGATGTTTGCTTGGAAACAGAGAATGGTACCAGATTAATTCTGAAGGATGTCAGGCATATTCCAGACATGCGCCTGAATTTAATCTCTGTACGCAAACTTGGAAATGAAGGATATTGCAGCTCCTTCATTTATGATAGATGGAAACTTACAAAAGGCTCCTTAATAGTGGCTAGAGGTGAAAAACATGCAACTCTATATGTGATCGAAGCAAAGCTCTCCACCAATACAGTAGCTGCGATGGAGAAAGAAAATGCAATTGAACGGTGGCATCGGAGACTTGGCCACATGGGTGAAAAAGCAATGAAAAGCCTAGCCAAGAAGAAAATGTTGCCCGGTATGGATGAAGTACACCTAGACAAATGTGATGATTGTCTAGTTGGAAAGCAAAACAGAGTTGTTTTTAAAAGTTCCCCTCCTTCCAGAATGAAGAATGTGTTAGATCTGATTCACTCAGATTTGTGTGGACCAATGTCAAAGTCACTTGGTGGTGCTCAGTATTTTGTGACTTTCATTGATGATCATTCAAGGAAGATATGGGTATATCTTCTGAAGACAAAAGATCAGGTTCTAGATGTCTTCAAAGAATTTCATGCCTCAGTTGAGAGACAAACTGGGAAGAAGTTGAAATGCATCCGAACAGACAATGGTGGAGAATACACTGGACCATTTCATGTTTATTGTAAAGAGCATGGTATTCGGCATCAGATGACACCTCCAAAGACACCGCAGTTGAATGGTTTAGCTGAGAGGATGAACAGAACTTTGATGGAAAGAGTCAGATGTCTACTCTCATATGCAAAGTTGCCTAAAAGTTTTTGGGGTGAAGCTATTCTCACAGTTACACGTGTGTTGAATCTTTCACCCTGCACTCCTCTCAAGATGGATGTTCCAGATAGAGTATGGTCAGGAAAAGATGTTTCCTATGATCATCTGCGGGTATTTGGATGTAAAGCATTGTGTGGAAGGGTCCTCAGTTTGTTCGTGCGATTGGATATCCGTGTTTGGTGTCTTGTATCGAAAGTCTTCCTGGTATTGTGGTGGCCAGGCGGCGTGTCCCGTTGGTTGAAAACGGCGGTGCAAGATGATTTGACGGATTAAATAGATTATCGCTCGAGGGGAGGACATAAGCTGTTGGAGGTCCTCGGTATGTTTTCGCGATTGGAGATTCGTGTTTCGTACTTTGTATCGAAAGTCTTCCTGGTATATTGTGATGGCCAGGCGGCGTGTCCCGTTGGTTGATAGCGGCGGTGCAAGGTGATTTGACGAATCAGTGGAATATCGCAGGAGAAAAAGCCACGTGTTGTGTGGTCCTTGGTTTGGGATACAAAACCAAGGTGAAATTCTTGGAGTTAGTGTTAATTCCAAGTGGGTATACTCTTTATGGTGAAGTATGCGTGTTACTCACTGACGGGGGAGGAGTATTATCTGCTCGCTGCAGGATTAATGGAACCCCCCATTTGATCGGGAGGGGGAGATTTGTTAGTTATCCCTCCACATGGTGGAATTCACACAACTTTAGTTAGGTTTTGTTCCACATAGTAGAATTCACACAACTTTAGTTAGGTTTTGAATGAAGAAAAATTAAACATGTTTGTTGAAAAAATGAAAAAGAAGTGTGAATGTAATCTTTGAAATTCAAAGATTGGGATGCAAAAATGCCTATAAATAGGCATGGTTATTTTGCATTCAAGACATAGAGAGAGCAATCCTAAGATAAAGGATTGAGAGAATAGAGAGAAAAAATGTAGATCTCTCATTTTTGTGCTATACATTAGAGAGATGTATAAGATCTAATCTTTGAGAGAAAAAGATTAAGAGTAAGAGAGTGAGAAGTATTTTAGAAAAATATTTGGGATATTTTTCTAAAAGGGGAGTGACAAAATAGTAAGTTTGGGAAACACTTGTGTGCTACTATTTTGGGTTTATCTCAAATTGTGGGATTACCTCTCTCTCTTGTACCCATTAATTTTATTAGTGGAAGAAATATTTTCGGAGTTTGTCCCGTGGACGTAACCCAAACGTTTTGGGTGAACCACGTTAAATTGTTGGTGTCATTATCTTTCTCTGCTTATTTATTTATTTTATCCGCTGTGCCCAACAAATTTAACCTGCAAATAAAAATTTTCCATACTGATGGAGGTGGAGAGTTTGTGAATAAAAGACTAAAATATAATTTTTAGCAACAAGGAATCATTCGTCACCTTTCATGTCCGTATACTCCTGAACAGACAGGAATTGTTGAACGTTGACATCGCACTATTGGAGAACTTGGCATGACTATGATTTTTCATAGTGGTATGCCTAAGTGTTTATGGGTTGAAGCTTTTACTACAAGAGCCTTTTTAATCAATCGGTTGCCTTCTTCTTCACTAGCATTTGATACATCTTATTTTCGATTATATGGTTCTCATCCTGCATATTCTATTTTACGTGTGTTTGGATCTAGATGCTATCAGTATACTTGGAATATGAAGAGAAACAAATTTGATGCTAAAACTATAGCTTGTGTTTTTGTAGGTTACAGTAACCGACATAAAAGGTATCGTTGTCTAGATCCAAAAACCAATAGGATTTTTGTTTCAAGACATGTGGTGTTTGATGAAAATCATTTCCCTTGCAGAACAAAAATGTCTCCAACTTCTTCACTTACAAGTTTTACTGATTTTTTGGATCATTTCCTATCTTTACCAACGGATCAGACCACTGTTCCCCCACAGTGGATGCATCTCCACCTATCCCAGTACCGTGCAATACTTTGCATGCTCCTCCGGCTACTCCTGATCCCGTAGTCGAAGATGTTATCTCTAACTCTCCTTTGACTCATGATCATGACCAATCTACTGCACCAATCACCATATGCTAAAGACACTTTGACATGTCACAATGATTTTATGGAAATACCACCTCCATCTCATGCCGATGACATATTACCTAGCACAGGTAGCTCCTTAGCTATTTCCTCTCCCTTAATTTCTGACTCTCCTTTACATGTTGAATAGGTCCAATTGGAGTCCCATCCTATGGTTACTCGAGCTCAACATGGCATATACAAACCCAATCCTCGTTTTGCTTTCATTCATGAATGTGGTGATATTCCTAAAGAACCCCGTAGTGTTAAAATGGCTCTACAACATGCTGGTTAGAGACAAGCGATGATTGAGGAACTTGATGCACTGCACAAAAATCAAACATGGACCTTGGTACCTCGGGAACCTCACATGAATGTTGTTGGTGCCAAATGGGTATTTAAAGCTAAACTGAATGCAAATGGTACCCTTGATCGACTAAAGGCCAGGTTAGTTGCAAAGGGATACCATTAGGTTGATGGCGTTGACTATACTGAAACCTTTTCTCTGGTTATAAAACCAGGTACGATACGTTTAGTTCTTAGTCTAGCCTTAGTTCAAAGATGGGAAATTAGACAACTTGATGTCAAAAATGCTTTTCTACATGGCTTCATAAGTGAAGATATCTTTATGGATCAACCCCCTGGTATGCATGATTCAATTTTTCCCTCTCATGTTTGTAAACTAAAAAAAGCTATTTACAGTCTTAAGTAAGCACCACGAGCTTGGTTTGATCATTTTAGCTCCTTTTTGCTTGCCAATGGATTCTTTTGTAGTTTGGCTGATCCATCACTTTTTATTTTGCACTCATCTCTTGGTATGTTAATTTTACTACTTTATGTTGATGACATGCTTTTGATAGGATCCAATTCGAAGTTACTTAATGATTTTGTTCAACTTTTGCACTTTGAATTTGCTATGAAAGACCTTGGTCCCATACATCATTTCCTTGGGATTGAAATTAAGCGGAGTAACAGTTCTTTACATCTTTCTCAGACTCATTATGCTTATTCAATTCTCGATAAGTCACAAATGCTTGATTGCAAACCAATGAATACTCCAATGGAATCTATGACTAAAGCGCTTAATGCTACCACACCTTATCTAGACCCTTCCTTTTACCGTAGCATTGTTGGTGCTCTACAATACTTGACACTTACTAGACCTGACCTTTCTTTTTCTGTCAATTATGTTTCTCAATTTATGCAATCACCTTCTCTTGCTAATATGAAAATGGTTCGTCTCATCTTAAGATATGTCAAAGGCAAAATTAATTTTGGTTTACATTTAAATGGTGATACGACACTTGATCTTTGTGGTTTCTTTGATGCAGATTAGGCGGGTTGTCCAACTACACGAAGATCCACAACTAGTTTTTGTACCTTCTTAGGGAGAAATATTATAACATGGTGCGCCAAAAAACAACCAACCATTTCTCGATTTAGTACTGAGGCCGAGTATCGTGCTATGGCTAACAATGTTGTAGAATTAACTTGGCTTACCTTTCTCTTACGTGATCTTCATGTTCCTCAATCGCAACCACCAACTCTTTTTTGTGACAATTTAAGTGCGTTACATATGACTATTAATCTTGTTTTTCATGCTCACAGTAAGCATATTAAATTGGACTATCATTTTGTTCGTGAAAGGGTCTCAATGGGACTTCTTATTACTCGACACATTTCCTCTCCTCTACAAATTGTGGATATCTTTACAAAGCCCATATGTAAAGCTTCCTTAAGTCACTTTCACAACAAACTATGCCTACAATCTCGACATAGTTTGAGAGAGGGTATTAAACATAACAACCACCTTGAGTCTACAGCATGGAGTGATAAGGATGAGAATTGGAGTGATAAGGAAGTAAATCAAGCTGTGGTTATCCTTCCCAAAAATAGAAGAATCGTGAAGAGTAATTCAAGGGGTCTAGTTGGAATCCAATCACTGCATAATGGGAAATCCTTTGAGCAATCTACTCCTTTAAAATAGTTATGTGACAGCATTAAAGTACCAGTACAAGTTTTCTAGTTTTCTTCTTTATTTAGAATATTACCTTTCCTGTATTTTTTCTTTTTATTGGTTGTAAACGTCTATATATTGAAAAGGTTAACAAGAACTCTCTTATCACGTTGAGCTAAGAGAAGCTTTCAAACAAATATTGTTTAGTTTATATTTTCCTTAAACATAACCTAATATTCTGTCTCCTAAAATAATAAATAAATTCGTAAATTACTATATTTTTTTAATTTTTTAAGCAGAATGCGATAATTACTTCAAAAAATCACAGTTTCTTGTGGGATAAATTGGTGGAAATGACTGTAACTATCAATTTATTGCCGGTCGAAGCATGATAGATTTGCGAGCCCCTGTACCACATGTCGTTGAAACAATTATAAATACCACAAGCATAAGTTATTAAATGACATGCCACATAAAAACCAAAGTTTATTACATACTTTTCTTCTTATTATTGTTATTATTCTTTTGTGTTATTTTATTTACTCATCTGTTGAATTATGAAATTGAAAAACTTTGATAGCAAAACATGCATATACAGTATTTATTTGTTTTGTGAAATATTGGAATAGAAATTGATAGAAGAGGTTGCAATGGAATTGATGGTGCCGGGGAATTTGCCAATCGGATGCTCAGCTCTGTACCTAGCTTTGTTTGGAAGCAAGAACACAATAGACGAAGCTGGAATATATGACGAAGATAAATGTTTAAAAGCTTATAATTGTTTCACAATATATCATAATTTACAGCTCATAAATGCCTTGAACACCCTCAGCAAGAGATACTTTCATGCCAACATTACTTATGCTGATTATTATGTAGCAGCCAGGCGTTTTTCCCGCTCACCCTGGACACTATGGTACTTCTTAATTTCCTAGCATATTCATTATTTTCAGATTTATATTCATATTCTAATTGCCTTTACTCAATTAGTAATACTATATTGGTAATTATAGTTAGTTACATGCATGGCTCAACAATTTGAATATTTTTCTGTTAAATTTGGTATCTATTGGCATGATAATTGTGAATATATACGTATTGGGTATAGGATTTGAGAATGGGGCTCTAACAGCATGCTGTGGAGGTAGTGGGAAATACAATTTCAAGAATACAGAAAGATGTGGTGAAATGGGTTCAACAACATGTAAAAATCCCTCTACTTATGCAAATTGGGATGGAATTCACTTGACTGAAGCTGCCTATTATGTGTATTGCTCAGGGTTTGATTAATGGCCATTTCTCTAGACCACCCTTAACCAAATTTGCTGCGTAAGGAAATCAATTTTACAATTGTCTAATTGTAAATATCATCCTCTTTTTATTCATTGTGGGAATTTTTTTGAACTTAACGTAGTAATATCAAGTTCGACCAGAAAAAAGTCAAGAAATGGTCTTTGGCCATGGACAAAGTCAAGAATTCTGTTATATATACCAATCTAATAATATTTTTTCATGCATATCAATTAATTATTTATATAAAAAATTATCGGATTAATCCACAGAAACTCAGACGAGAAAAGAAAGTTCAAACAATCTTAGTTAGTAGATAAACTAAAAATTACGGTCTTTAAATCTAAAAGGGAAGCATCGTAGCATGCTTTCGCAGCTCAGTTGGTTTGATCATTCGTTTAGTAAGCGGGAGGTCTTGAGTTCGACTCTCGACAAAAGCAATTTTACTACATTAATTAATTCCTATTTATTTTTGAATTCATGTAACGAACGAACATTGAGTTTAGAATATTCAAAATGCTTGCTAAAAATTAAAAACCAGCACGATATATTCTTCCCTTTGTTCTTTTTTTTTTTCCTTAATTCTCCTATTCATATTTTCTGAATTTCAAGAGTGATAGAAGTATATATATATAAAACTTTGAATTCAAAAACTAATTTAAAAAAAAATTAATTCCAACACCATTTAAAAAAATTTTAAAATCTGACCATGGTATGTAATTTATTTATAGTGAAAATTACTTTTCTCTTTTATTTGAGAATGTATATATTATTAGCGGAATTTCATTAAATTTTTGTATGTAATTGATTATTTAGCTCTAAGACTCTAGAAATTCTATGGTAGCATCTCTTATAAGTTACAACCCAAGGTCAAATAATGTAGTGAGCGTTAAAATTGGATATTCTTATAGAAATCAAGAATTATTTAATAATTGTGTATTTGTCAGTCTCTTATTTAAAATTGGATAATGTAGTGTGCTGTAATCAGAAAATAGAATTATTGATAGAGAATGATGGAAGCATAAATGGGTTTGCAAATTGCAATTATAAAAATTAATTTTGGTACATGAAATAAGTCTTAAAGATATTACCATTTCCATTTGACTGAGTCGATCCAAATTGATGATGGAGGAAAGTGGGAAGACAGTTCTATTGCGCAGCCACAAATAATTTACATTTCACCATTTGACACAGTCTTCCCACTTTTAACCAATACATTTATCATTTGACTCAGTCTTTTTTTTTTTTTTTTGTGAAAATCAAATTCGCATGTATCGACGCACTAAATAACTTTTTTTGAAAATTAAACTCGTTTAAATATATTTTTTTTGTTGGAAAAAAAGGCTACAGAATTTTTCAAATCATAGGTTGGCGGTTATTTGTTAGTTTACTTATCAGTGATTCTAACCGGGTTATCCCAAAACCGAAATTTTTGACAAAATTCCACTTCCCCAATAACGAATACTTTGGAATTATTAAACAAATCATCGAACTTATTTACGAAGTCTTCCAAGCATGACACTAAGTCTATCCAAAAGTTTTACCTTTCCCAGGTCAAGAAAGCAGTAGCTACGGGTCCGTTCGTTTGTTACAAAGATGTTAGATTATGGAACAATTATAAAATAATTTTCAATTTTTACTATTAAATTAAAAAAAATTTCAATTTAATATCCAACTTTTGATTGTATTCCAAACAAGAATCCTGTAAAAAACCGATATTAACTCAACAAACTTTTATATATATCACTACAATAAAAATCCAGTTTCCTGACGGAAATGACTAAATTTCGTTGGGAAGTTCAGACAAAAAAATTATCGTAAATTTTGTTGGGAAGTTCAGACCGAAAAATTGTCTTAAATTATCATATTTACCAACGGATTTGAAATTCCGTAGGTAAATTTACCGACGGTATGTAATATCCCATAGGCAAATTAGCGACGGAATTTTTCCGTTGGTAATTTTAGTCTATATTTTTACCTACATCTTGAAAATCCGTAGGCAAATTAGCAACGGAAATTTTCTGTCGGTAATTTTTGTTTATATATTTAGCAACAATTTGATGCATTTCTGTCGAGAAATCTTAATTACAAAATTTTAATTATTTTTTTCTATATATTGCAATCCTAAAAAAATCTATATAATTTACAGTAATAAATTAATAGACATGAAAAATGACTTCTTTCCTCACACAAGAAGCAACATGGATATTTTTTAATAAAATACAATCAATTAGTGGAATATGACAATTTTAATATAACTTGGAATATCCAAGCAAGACAATTTAGTTATTAATAGGAAAATGAAATGAAATGCTTTTTAAGCTTCAAAATGATTAATCATTTTGGTGTTGTATAACTCAAGAGGCCTAAAATAATTCGATGCGTAAGGAATAGAACAAGTAAAAAATATATACCACTAGATAAGTCCGCAAATAATTAATCATGAATTTCATTTCACAAATAATTTAATCATGAATGTACGTAAGATTATCATTGCTAAAACAAGACTTCTGCAATGTAAAATAACAGAGATTGCTCTGGCTTTTATAGTCTCTGGATCTAGAACAGGTGATGCCTTCCTATCTAGATGAAATTCTACTAACAACCAGACCAAGAATCTGCCAGTAATTGTATATTCAGCTTTCCAAAACCTGCTTTTCCCACCTCCAAATTCAACCATGCACTAGTCATTTTAATTTCAGAACCTAGATGCCTATTTTCTTATGTATTTTCCCAACCTAAATACACATAAGAAACCTAACACAACAGTAATAAGTTGGGTACCTATTTACGTTGATACATGTAAGTGTTCTATAGTTTACTTTGTAGAAGTATCTCTTAAATTACATAATTAAAACTACTGATTATGAGAGAAATATGCAGTAGACCAAAAACAAAAAAGGTCCACATAAACAATTGGAAAGCAAGTTCAAAATATATTAAAATTGAAATTCAAGGAAAATTAATTCCAAGCATTTACTGAAGATTTATTCTTTTATCAAAACCTTCACAATATTTTGTAACAAATGAAGCACCTTGCACATTTGGTGAGAAAGAAAACAAAAATCACAACAGATCCTGAAATAAGTGCATCAAACACCATCAAAAGCCTCAGCAAATTAGAGGACATACAAGATTAAAAAAAAGTAATAGCATATAAAAGAGAAAACTTACAAACCACTGAGTGAAGCCATCATGGCGAATCTAAGAGAACTGATGGCACTAGAAATGATTCTGCAGTAATAGTAACATAAGAATGCATTGTGAGCTTGCTTGCATGACAATATAGATTTAGGGAAAAGAAATTTCCAAGATTTGCAGACCTGGAAGCAAGAAAGGGTTGTAATATCTTCCTCTTTCAAAAAGAGAAATCTACATTTCAAAGTGCAAAATATCAAAACAACAACCAAATCATATTTTAACTCCAAAAAAAAAAATGTATGAGGTAGAACTTCTTGTACTGTTTATTATATTCATCTTCCTCCAAGATCCTCAGAAGCTCTTGCTTTTCCCTAAAGAACGAACAAAGACCAAGCTCAACTAACCATAAGAAGAAAAGTATATACTATTCCTTAAAAAACTTAACCAACCAAGTGTCCAAACCTTATAGATTCATCGAGCCTGCATTCTTCAGCATGCAAGCTCTGAACTTCAGCCTGCAATAGGACCTTGTAATGAGTAGGTGCTCCAATAACTGTATGATGTTATCTTCCACAACAGTAAACACAAATTTCCTCTCATTTACTACATAGTATCAGTTAATCAATTTCAAACAAAAAACTTCATTTGATGCCTGAGAGAACTTAGCCTCGTTAAGTAAGGTGAATATTTAGCTTCCCTAAAATTGTGATAAAGTTAAAAAAAACTACCTTATGATAAACATACTCGTGAGAAGAAATTCTGAACCAGAAAAAATCAGGCACTTTTATTAAGATAATTGTGTAGACATTGCACATATAGTACACTTACGCACAGACACAGGAAAAGGAAAAGGAGAAAAAATAAGTCACGAATTTATACAGGAATATATATATATTCCCATCAAAACACTACTCCGGGCAAGTTCTTTAATTTCCCATCAAAACATCAACTATACAGTTATATATGATTTTATTAATGACATTTTTTTAATTATTGAAAATAATTAAAGTTCTATTCATGCATCAAATTAAATCATAGGAGAAATTAATTTTTATAATAAGTTTCATTATTTAATTTAATTTCTTTTTCAAAATTTTACTTTTATATAAAATTTAAAATAAAAAATTGAGTATTTAGTTTATATATGTCACTAATTAGATGAATGACAAAAATATTTCTTCTTGGTTTTATTAATTTCATTTGATTCAAACAATACAAAATTAAGTTGAAGTCCTTTAGAGGTTAATTCCATTTTGACAAAAAAAAAAGTCAACTTATTTTGTGTTGTCGATCTCCGAAATTCTATAAGAGCACACAACTATTAAATTTAATTTCAAAAAATTTTAGCAAACAAATCTAATTTAAGATATCAACATTCTAATTAGTAATTAGTTAATGATAAAACTTCTGAGAATTGCTTGAAGAGATTTCAAAACAAGTGTCAAATAAATTAGCAAACTTAGTGAATAAACATATCTATGTATGTAGACATAGAAATTAATCTACCATTAACATAAAATTAGTGGTGGTTTAAGGAATTTCTAAATGCTTAATCTATTTGCTAATTAACATTGTCCATCATTTGATAACACATTTTTTGTTTTTTTCTTATTATTACGTTAAATTTGTTCTATAGCATGAAATATTCTGTGTTTTGTGTAATAATTAATCAAATAGTAGAAAGAATATTTCTTATTAAATTCGTCTTACTTGTTATATATATATATATAACTTACTAATTGAAACTCCTAAACCATAATTTCTAAATAAAAATGAATAAAATAGCATTTTCAAAATATGTATTTTTTTAATAAAATAAGAAATAAATAAAAAGGGCGTCATGGTCAAGGTGCAACAGTGAGAAATTGCTAACAAAATTGGATTTTTAATTTTTTCAATTTTCCTACAGAATGAAATTTTCGTTTATTTCCGTAGGAAAATTACCGACGGAAATCTAAATCCGGAGTAAAATTACTGACGGAAATTTATTCCGTAGGTAATTTACCTACGGAAATCTATTTCCGTCGGTAAATTACCTACGAAATTATGTTTCCACAGGTAAATTACCGATGGAAAATGTTTCCGTCGGTAATTTACCAACAGAATTAATTTTCCGTATGGAATTTACCTGCGGAACTCTTAATTCCGTAGGAAAAGTTTGAAATTTTAGCAGCAAAATATTGGTGCCAATTTTAAATTCGTCGCTAAATTTGGACTGGAAATTTTCCCTCCATTATTTACGACGAATATTTGTCCG
>CM075819.1:3568266-3790710 GCA_037975025.1 Excoecaria agallocha
TTGTCCGTCGCAATATACATTTTTCCGACATTTTTTCTTACGTAAAATATTATTCCGTCGGTAATTTCCTACGAAAAATTTTCCGTCGGTATTTGGGAATTTTCTTGTAGTGTGTGTATGTATATATATATATATATATAGGTATTGCATTTCAAAGATTTTTCTCATGTAGTATATCCTGAAGCACTCCATTGTACTGTATCGATTTTACGAGCAATTTGTTAATTTTTTTTCTTTTTGTTGTGTCTATTTCTTAAGAATACCTTAGTAGAGGTAAGTTTGTGTCTATTTCTTAAGAATACCTTAGTAGAGGTAAGTTTTAATAACTATCCATTTAATTATCTCTAAGAAAATATCTCAGCAGTAAATGCTAGTATTAAAATATTTAAAAATTAAAGTTCAGTTTTTACTCTTTTTCTTTTCTTATATTTCGAAAAATTATTATAGCAAAACAAACAAGAAAAAAATCTTTATTACTCTTACCTTAATACAAGAACGATTTCCTATATATATAGGAAAAGAGAGAGATAACCGCTTCTATAACAAACTGCCACATCAATATTACCAATTTTAACTCTTTATTTGAAGTGTAATTTTGCTATTTCCTTAGTTCATAAAATTGATGGATGAATAACCAACGGGTGTTGGTCCAATTGGTAAGCGGCTTGGTTCCGCTTAAGCAGGGTCTCGGGTGGGAGACTCCCCCACCAAAGCTAGGTGCGCGACATGGGTTGGATCCGGATGTAGTCAGGGCAAAGCTCGGTGAACCGGGTGGGCAACCAAAAAAAAAAATTGATGGATGAATAAATCTTTTGCACTAATTAAACCCTAATTTTCATTTCTGATACAGATAAGATGAAGATTTACTGACATGACGATTGCAACTTTGGAATTACTTGCCGTACTATTCACGTTCTGTCACAACAAAGATTCTAGTTAATATAATCTGAACTCTCTTGATATTGAAACAAAAAATATAAAAATGAAACAAATAAAAAATTGCAATTGTACGTTTCAACATAAATGTTTTTAAATATAAAAAATAAGCACTCGCAAGTCACAAGCCCTATAAATTGCCAACTTTGCAGGGCGTTAAGTGCACAACAACAAAACTGATAATCTTATTTACCAAAAAATCATTCACCGTAGCAAAACATGCAAAGCCCACAGAGATTTTCAAGCTGCCGAGAAGTAGCATTTGAGGTCAAGCCTCGTGTTGATCCATTTGCACTTTCAACACTAACCAAAAATGAGCCAATTAATGGCAGCAATTTCTTGTATTCTTGGTTTCAAGGAAGTTCTTCCAAAGTGTTCCCTTCTTCTGTAACAAGATTTTTGAGTCGAGCCAGTAGCCATTTCTGTGATCTTGACCTTGTTGATGAAGAAGAAGAGGAAGATTTCATTTTACAAATACTAGAAGGCGGTAAGAATGAAGAGAAGGAGCTCGAGACAAAGCCTGAGCAACCAACTAAGCCTGCTCCGCCAAGAAAAAAAGAATCAAGATTGTCAATTATACTGCTGGATCAAGGCTTGTTCACTGTCTACAAGCGACTTTTTGTTGTGTGCTTAACATTGAACATCACTGGCTTGGTTCTTGCAGCTACTGGGAACTTTCCTTATGCAAGAAACAAAGCTGCTCTCTTTTCCATAGCTAATATTTTAGCTTTAACACTCTGTAGAAGCGAAGCCTTCTTAAGAGTTGTTTTCTGGCTTGCAGTGAAGGTGTTGGGCCGGTCTTGGGTGCCTCTCCGGCTCAAGACAGCCACCACTTCTCTTCTTCAGAGTGTTGGTGGGATACATAGCAGCCGTGGAGTTTCTTCAATTGCTTGGCCAATCTATGCCTTGGTTCTTACTCTTAAGGATAGAGGCAATACATCCTCTGAGATAATAGGAGTCGCCTCTACAATTCTTTCACTTCTCTGCTTATCTTCTTTGGCTGCATTTCCTCTCATTCGCCATCTTCATCATAATGTATTCGAAAGGAGTCATCGATTTGCTGGATAGACAGCTCTAGCTCTGCTATGGGCATTTGTGTTGCTCACTATCTCTTATGACCCACGAACCAAATCTTACACTAAGGAGTTAGGCGAATTAGGCTCTAAGCTGATCAAACAACAAGAGTTTTGGTTCACAGTAGCCATTACAATTCTAATTATCATCCCATGGGTTAGAGTTAGACGTGTGCCGGTTACAATAACATCTCCTTCAGGACATGCCTCTTTAATTAAATTCGAAGGAGGAGTAAAAGCCGGAATACTTGGCAAGATTAGCCCATCCCCGTTATCCGAATGGCACGCCTTTGGTATAATTTCTGATGGGAAAGAAGAGCACATGATGCTAGCTGGTGCAGTTGGGGATTTCACAAAGTCCTTAGTCTCGAAACCACCAACCCACTTGTGGGTTAGACAAGTGCACTTTGTTGGCCTGCCTTATCTAGTGAACATGTATGATAGGGTCCTCTTGGTGGCTACTGGGTCAGGTATTTGTGTGTTCTTGTCATTTCTTTTGCAGCCATGTAGAGCTAATGTGTGTGTGCTTTGGGTGGCCAAAGGGATAGAGCAAAATTTTGGTAAAGAAATAAAAGAAATGATGAGTGGGCATCCTAAAGGTAAGGTGATTGTTCATGACACAGCCATCTTAGGTAGGCCAAATGTGTCCCAAATGAGTGTCGAAACTGCCAAGAAATGGGGAGCTGAAGTTGTCATTGTTACAAGCAATCCTGAAGGAAGCAGAGACGTTGTCGATGCGTGCAAAGCTGCAGGAGTTTCAGCTTTTGGACCTATTTGGGATTCTTGAAGTTGTCATAATTTTATTTATTTATATTGTTGTAAGGAAATTATTGAGATTTGAAGTCGGGATCTCAAAATTCTAAAAAAAAAGAGAATAGATTATAAGTTGAATGTTTGTTTGTTTGTTTTTTATTTTTTTAAGGAAATGGTAAGTTAAATTTTTATTGGTTATATTTATAAGCATGCATGAAATTTAGAGTGAAAATGAATCGGTTAATCGGATTATAAGTAAAAAAATTAACTAGTTCATTAATATTGATTTTTTAAAATCACTAACCATTAATTAGTTTATTACATTTGATTAATCTGTTCATCAATTTCGATTTGATTAAGCAATGTTTTTCGGTTAACCATTAAAATTTATGACATAAAATTACAAAAAAATTAAGTAAAGTTCAATTCAATTTCAAATAGACAAAGTAATTCAAAAAAATCACAAAATAAATATAATTTAGTAGCCAAAATTCATGTTCAACAAATAGCCACTATTATAAAATAGATTTGATATCTATTGAAAATTAACATGCTTAATTTTAAGTCATATAAAATTTTGGATAATATTAAATGTTAAAATATAAACTCTAAAATATGAAAAAATATAATTAAATACTATTAAGTAAAATATAAGTAACAATATATATATATATATATATATATATATATATATATATATATATATATATATATATATATATATATATGTTAATTGGTTATTGTATATAAATATTACTATATAATTAAAGAAAATGACATAATATAAATTTACATTAAAGCATTATATAAATTTTATATAAAAATATAAAAAAATTAAGATACAAAAATAAAAATATAATTTAAATATATTTTCAAGTATTATTTTATGTAAATTTTAAAGAGAAATAAAAAAATAAAAATATATATATATATATATATATATATATATGAATCAGTTAACCGTAAATTAACTGTTAACCAGTATTCAAAAACTAAAACCATAACAAAAAACCAAAAATGTAAAAATTAAAAACTATAACTAAGTCCATTAGATCGGTTAATTGAAAAAATCGATTTTATTTCAGATCGATTTTGCGATTAATCTTTTTTTTTAGTTTTTTTCTCAGCCGCATGAATGCATGTTTATTAATTAAAAATTAATCATAATCCTAGCAAATGTGCCGGTGAGTTATAGCATATGTCCCGTGCTGGGCATTTAAAATTGTTGACTGTGTCAACCTAACTTTGATGTAAATATTTACTATTGTTCGTTTCTTATTTCTAGCCTGAAACTCTCTCTTATTTTTAAACCTAAATAGAAAATATCAATTTTAGTTTTTTATTAGTTTTGCATTACTTACTGTGAATTATCAATAATAAAAGTTCATGCTGGAAAAGAATTATGCGAAAAGATGAAAAATAAAATGGAGAAGAGCATATGGTTCAATATTCATGATAGTGCTGAAGAACGGCTCTTATGTTAATAATCCATGAAAAGCAAATAAGTCCAATTGAGTGATAGGGTGGAAAAGGTTTATTGTTTTGGCCTGTAATTTAAAAAGACGGGCGCTTAATGCCCATAAATATTCGAATAATGTTGGTGGCATTGGCACCTAGCTAGTGAACCTCTAGATAAAAAAAATTCATGAGTCTATTAATGGGGCATGTGGTACTTAGTTCCAAGGAGAAATAGTTGGATGTGCGATTGAAGTTCCACATCAGAAATTGATGAAAAATAGAAGCTAAATATAAACGTAATGATATTATCTAGGGACAAAGGGTTGGCTTTTTTAAACAACAATTGTTTCAGCGCTATTTGCTCTTAAATTGCTATAAAACATGTGGATTTGCCACATCAGATCTTAGCTATTAAATATATTTTTCAGCTCAGCACCACGTGTCACACTATGTTAAAAAAATGTAAAAAGAAAATACTTAAATAATGAAATCATGAAAATTAGGTAAAAAGTTTCACGGGTAGGTAAAAAAAATTCATTATAAAATCTTATTTATGGATTATTGGTCATTGACTTCGAATCCATCATGAATTGCCTTATTGTCTTTGATCTTTGAACTTTGATACCGTTACTTCTCCTTCCTTATCTAGGGAGTGTTTACAACAAAAAAGTTATAGTCTCAATTTATTACTTTCTTATGCTCCAACCACATAATTTGGCCTAATATTCAGTATTCAATTAAAAAAAAGTGAGGGAGATTTTAATTTCCATGCCTTTTACTGATATTTCTACTATACTATATTAGGATAAGCAAAATCCAATAAAAATTGAAAAATAAATCAAATCGATGAAACTTTATGTATATTTTTATTTTTATATATAATTAATTAGTTTCATATATATATATATATATATATATATATATATATATATATATATGAACTAATTATAATTTCTTAGTTATAAGCTGGTTCAAATAAAGAAAAATATAACAGAATATGAACAAGAACATTAGACAACAATTAATATCATCCATGTGCAGTTATATATGCGTTAGCTTCAAGAATCCCAAATAGGACCAAATGCAGAAATTCCTGAGGCTTTGCACGCATCGACAACGTCTCTGCTTCCTTCAGGATTGCTTGTAACGATGACAACTTCAGCTCCCCATTTCTTGGCAGTTTCGACACTCATTAGGGACACATTTGGCCTGCCTAAGATGGCTGTATCATGGACAATCACCTTACCTTTAGGATGACCACTCATCATTTCTTTTATTTCTTTACCAAAGTTTTGCTCTATCCCTTTGGCCACCCAAAGCACACACACATTAGCTCTGCATGGCTGCAAAAGAAATGACAAGAACACACAAATACCCGACCCTGTAGCCACCAAGAGGACCCTATCATACATGTTCACTAGATAAGGCAGGCCAGCAAAGTGTACTTGTCTAACCCACAAGTGGGTCGGTGGGTTCGAGACTAAGGAATTTGTGAAGTCCCCAACTGTACCAGCTAGCAACATGTGCTCTTCTTTCCCATCAGAAATTATACCAAAGGCGTGCCATTCGGATAATGGGGATGGGTTAATCCTGCCAAGTATTCCGGCTTTTACTCCTCCTTCGAATTTAATTAAAGAGGCATGTCCTGATGGATATGTTATTTTAATCGGCACACGTCTAACTGTAACCCATGGGATGATAATTAGAACTGTAATGGCTACTGTGAACCAAAACTCTTGTTGTTTGATCCACTTGGAGCCTAACTCCCTTAGTGTAAGATTTGGTTTATGGGTCATAAGAGATAGTGAGCAACACAAATGCCCATAGCAGAGCTAGAGCTGTCCATCCAGCGAATCGATGAGTCCTTTTGAATATATTATGATGGAGATGGCGAAAGAGAGGGAATGCAACCAATGCAGATAAGCAGAGAAGTGAAAGAATTGTAGAGGCGACTCCTATTATCTCAGAGGAAATATTGTCTCTATCCTTAAGAGTAAGAACTAAGGCATAGATTAGCCAAGCAATCGAAGAAACTCCACAACTGCTATGTAATCCACTAACACTCTGAAGAAGAGAAGTGGTGGCTGTCTTTAGCCGGAGAGGCACCCAAGACCGGCCGCACACCTTCACTGCAAGCCAGAAAACAACTCGTAAGAAGGCTTCGCTTCTACAGAGTGTTAAAGCTAAAATATTAGCTATGGAAAAGAGAGCATCTTTGTTTCTTGCATAAGGAAAGTTCCCAGTAGCTGCAAGAACCAAGCCAGTGATGTTCAATGTTAAGCAAACAACAAAAAGTTGCTGGTACGCAGTGAACAAACCTTGATCAAGTAGTATAATTGACAATCTTGATTTTTGTTTTCTTGGTAAAGCAGGCTTAATTGGCTGCTCAGGTTTCTCTTCATTTTTTCCTCCTAATATTTCCAAAGTGTTCTCATCTTCATCTTCTGCGCCTTCAAGATCAAGATTACAGAAATGGCTACTAGGCCGACTCACGGATCCTTGAAAAGAAGAAGGGAGGAATACTTTAGAGGTGCTGCTTTTAAACCAAGAGAACCAAAAACGGTTGCTGCCATTTTGCTCATCATTAGTGGGTATTGAAAGAGCAGAGGTTTGATTTCAAATGACACTCCTCGGCAGCTTGCAAACCTCACTGGGCTCTGCATATTTTTCATATGTGTGAAGAGGATGATTGTGTATGTTGTCGGTGGTGCAGTTAAGGGGTGCAATGCTAGGTATTTATAGGCCTTGGGAATAATTATTTAATATTAAAAAATATTCATAGTTACCAACGGGATTGGTCCAAGTGGTAAGCGGCTTGATTCCGCTTAAGCAGGGTTTTGGATTCGAACTCTAGCGTACGCAGAAAATCCCTGCTGGAAGACTCACCCATCAAAGCTAGGTGCGCGACGCAGGTCGGATACGGATGTAGTCGGGGTAAAGCTCCGGTGAACCGGGTGGGCAGCCCAAAAAAAAATTATTAATTGTTAAAAAGTCAAAATTATTGATATATTTTTAATGTCAATGTGGAAATGATAGCACATATGGAAATTTCTTCTTAAGTGCTTTCGGGGTGCTGCCACAAACTTGCTAAGCGAAGATTTCCTTGAAAAATGACTGCCACAAGAGAAGACTCAGCTACCATTTTAAGAAATGGGAGCATTATTCTTTATGTAGAATCTTTATTTAAAAAAAAAAAACTCATATTTTTATATTTTTTTTCTGAATACTATTTCTAGAAAAGACTTATTTATATCAAATTTATGACCGAATAAATGCTAAATTAAATAAATTGATTGAAAAAATATTGATAAAATGCTTACGATTCATAAGTGGTGGTTTATATTGGATTGATCCTTTTTTTTTGTCCATTTGGATCCAAATAAAACGTTTCTTTACTATTCATATCATCACATTTAACTAGGATTGAAATACCAAATGTTAAAAAATAAAAGAAAAAATGAATTAGCTAATGCGCTCATATTGTTTAAATTTAAAAGACTTTTCTAATGAAATAAATTATAATAAAATAGAAAAACAAGAATATTACTGAAGATCTTCGTCTTTTAATTGATATTTTTTATTAATGTTTATGTCTGTAATTAATTTCTATCTTCATGCATTAAATAAAATATTTCTTTTCTATTCATATCATCACGTTTAACTAAAATTTGAATGATATTGAGTATATATTGTGATTGGACGAATTTTAATATCAACTTTAAACCTTAAATTTTTGGGTTGACTTTGAATTACAAGTTAATTGGTTTGATTATAAACCAGTTAAAATTTTATTGGTTATAAATATATTGGATCAAATTATGTTGAGTTATTATTTAAATGAGCCATTGTCAAACAAGTAATTTCTAAACGGATTAGATTATAAATTGATCAATTTAATTTTATAAATTATTTTTTATCTTTTCAAAAATTTTATTCATTAAAAATAAATATTATTTATGTATAACTTATAAAGATGATTTATTTTTATATTCACTGTAGGTCCCGAAAGACAGTCAAGAAAGGGAGTGAATTGGGTGTCTTGAAATTTTCTGGCCAAATTTCTAAAGGAACAGAATTATATGCAAATGCAGATTTTTTATAATTTTTCTAACAGAAAATGTAAAACATGCAAGAAATCAATAATAATAAATTTTGCAAGTTCTTTTTAAATTTCAAATATATTTATGAAAAAGTATGTTAAATTTGTTGTCAATATTTCAGAAATTCATTTTATAGAATTTTGAAAATACAAATTTTTAGAGTGTAAAACAGAATTTTAGAAGATATAAAATAGAGCAAAAAAGTAAAGCACACACAGAATTTATAGTGGTTCAGCCAACCTGCCTACCTCCATTCCTCAATAATCACTCTTGAGCTTTTTTCTCCACTCTTAACTCTTTTAAGGGCAAGAATCAAAGTCAAAATACAAACCTATGTATATCTACCCACAATCTTTTTTCTCAAAGTAAAAAATTGAAACACTTACTAGAATTTCTCTTAGGTTCTAGCCAACACAACTCACAATTTTTAACAATAATAATTCCTCACAAGTAATTACAACAAAAGCTATAATCAATTGAGGATGATATGTAAAAATGAAGTGCAAAGATGAAAAGTGAGATTTAAAACAAGTAAGTTTTCTCTTAAGAGTTAGAAAATCTTTCTAATATTTTCTCTAAACTTCTAAATGATTTAATAACATATTTTTATACCCAAAAACTTGGTTTGAAGTGAGAAAATACAAAACTAGCCGTTTATGACCGTTAGAAAACAGAATAGAAAAATCTGCTTCTTTTTAGCCGTTATTTTGTCCTGTAGTGTGAAACAGATTTTCGATCAGAAAGTTATCCAGATTTCTAATCCAATTTCTAGTGACACAAATTTTAATGAACCATTTTCTAAAGCATTTTATGAAGGAAACCAATTTTAACTAAAAACGAAATTTATGACTTAAGAAATATTTTTATGCAATATTAAAACTTAGAATTTGTATGTATGGATGATAATTTGATCCTCAAATTGATCTTACGATTTAATAACCTAATTTTCCTTAGACTAAGATATTTTTCAACTTGATTTTCAAGAATTCATTCCACAATTTTCATTTTTGATAATTTCATCAAAATGATATATAGAGATGCCTGCAATATAAGCTTACAACAGATTTCTTAATATAATTTATATAAGATTTGATTATCATCAAAATTTGGATATGATCTTAAGCCAACATTCACATTATATAAAAAAATTACAAAATTATGAATAATTTAAAATAAATTATAAACAAATAAGTCATTAATAAATCAGAACGGATACAAAACAATATTGAGTGGCCTAATAAATGTAACATTGGAAATTTGTTGAGCAGTCAGGGAAAGACTTGAGACCAACAATATGGATAATGGCCACTTTTGTATACTTTAATTGCTCTAACAGAAATTAATCATTGACACAAATTGCACGCTTTTATAAGATAATGGCCATTTTTTATGTCTTTCTTGTTTTTCTTTTTACCATTAAATCACATCACTACAAACTTCTTTTTCTTGTTTTTCAAGATTAATTTATTTTACTTTAATTTACGAAAGTCATATGTTTTTATTTATGTTCTTGAACTGTTTTGGCTTTTATTTACATTTGTTCTATTACGCGACACGTTATTGCCCACTTGGTCCGCAATTTGTTTGTTCCTTTCTACTTTCTATCCTCTTCTTTCATTTTAATTGTCTTCTAATATTTTACATATCACACACTAATACCAATTATTTCATTCTAAGAAGATAGCAAGGCATGTTTTTAATAATCAATTAATTTACCATGTACGATGTTTTCAATCAACAAAAGTATGCTGAAAGACAAATTAATAATGTACACATCAAGTAAAAATATTTATCAAATAAATAGATAAACTAAGCAAGATAAACTCGACATTTTTTATTAAAACCATAGAGAATTACATAGTACAAATTAATATAACAAAAGACAAGAAATTAAAACACAATCACCAATACAATCTGGACCTCATTTGCTTTATATAGCAGAGAAGAGGACCTTATTAATTAAGTCGTTTAATTATTCACACAAGCTCATTAAATCAATTTTTTACTTTAATTAATTCCATTCTGAATAGCAAGATTAGTATTAGGAGGAGGAGGAATGTAGTCATGGAGCTCCCAAAATCCATTTTCCATCTGAATCAACCCCTGTACATGACATTCATCTACCATTTAGCAGGCACCTTATGAATAGTCTGATTCAATAGATCGTTATACTTGTTCACAATCGCCGCATCTTGTTTCTTTGTGTCAGGTGAATTTGGGGTGTCAATTAGCAGCTCTACACCAACTTCTGAATATTTTGTTAAGATCAAGTCCAGTGGAAGAATAGGAACAATATCCACTTCATTGTTGTTGGTTAAGTGGCTCGGAGAAAATCAATGCTGCAATAATTTTATTTTATAGTGGATCGATCTTACATTATATCAGTAATTATTAAAAAAAAATTAATATTCACTTTATTTTTCAAAACTGGAATCATTTATCCAACGGTAATTAGAGGCTGGCTGACGGAAGCGTCAGTGTCGTAACATAGTGACCATCAAATACACATGTACTTAAACTTCTGCGGCTTCCACATGGCATGCATGATTTCACCGTAATTTTTTTATTAAAAAAATACCCCTTTCAAAGTTCACCCAATTAACACTCAATTTATTGTTAAAAATAACAATAAATCTTTTAAAAGTGATATATATATATATATAGATATCAAACATAGAAAAAGGTGTTTTCCTTTATACTTATTTCCTGTACATTATTTTCACTTTATACATGAATTACAAGAGATAAAATAGGAAGGAAGCTAAAACTAAAAAAATATAAATCACGTAAAGTAAGCTATATTCCTATATAGAGAGTATACATTGAATTTAGCTCATGTTACAGCTCATGTAAATATATATAGAAAATATATACTGTATACAGCTCATGTCAATACTCTCCCTCAAATTGATGCAAAGATATCTTTGATGCCCAACTTATCTAGTGAGCTATGGAAATTTCTGCTAGAAACTACTTTTGTCAACATATCAGCAAGTTGATCTTCTGATCTAACAAACGAAAATTCAATTATTCCTGCCTCAAGATTTTGTTTAATGAAATGCCGATCCAATTCAACATGACCTCAACATGCTTTGTATGATCATGTTGAATTGGATTTTGAGCAATTGCAATTGCTGCTTTATTGTCACAAAACGATTTCATTCCAGTATTGGAGTCAAAACCGATTTCTCTTAACAGCCTTCTGAGCCAAAAGCAACTCACATAATTCCTTAGATATCCCTCTAAACTCTACTTCAGCGCTAGATAAAGCCACCACTTTCTGCTTTTTGCTTCTCCAAGTCACTAGATTTCCACCCACAAATGTGAAATATCTAGAGGTTGATCTCCTGTCTGATATGTCGCCTGCCCAATTTGCATCAACGTATCCATCAACATTCAGATGATTATTTTTAGAGAAAACAACCCTCTTCCTGGGGCAGATTTTAAGTAGCGAAGAATTCGAATTACCATCCCCATGTGATCTTCACTAGGATTGTGCATGAACTGACTCACTATACCGATTGCGTATGTGATATCCGGTCGCGTATGAGATAAATAAATAAGTTTTCCCACCAGACGTTGGAATCTCTCTTTACTCGTCGGTACTTGATCTGAATGTTCTCCAGGCTTGAGGTTTTGAACAATCGGTGTTTCTGCTGGTCTAGAATCCAACATCCCTACCTCAGCCAATAAAACTAACACATATTTCCTCTGGGAAAGGAATATTCCTTGTCTTGATCTGGCTACTTCAATACCTAAAAAATACTTTAAACCTCCTAAATTCTTCATTTCAAATTCAGTGCTCAATTGCCTTTGTAGCTTCAAGATTTCTTCTTCATCATCTCCTGTGATTATCATGTCATCCACACAGATTATGAGAGCTGTTACCTTCCCTTGTTGTTGCTTTAAGAAAAGAGTATGATCAGAGTTACTTTGATAAAAAAACCATACTTTTTCATTGCTAGACAAAAGCGGCCAAACCATGCATGAGGTGATTGCTTTAGTCCATACAAAGCCTGGTTTAATTTACACACAACCTCATTATGAGGAGCAGTGGTGTAACCTAACGGAACATCCATGTAAACTTCCTCTTCAAGATCCCCATGTAGGAAAGTATTTTTTACATCAAATTGATGTAGAGGCCAATCAAGATTTGCTGCTAGAGATATCAAAACTCTAATAGTATTGAGCTTTGCTACTGGAGAAAAAGTTTCTTGATAGTCAACACCATATGTTTGGGTGTAATCCTTTGCTACCAATCTTGCCTTATATCTTTCAACATTCCCATCAGTATTATACTTGATAGAGAAAACCCATTTGCATCCAACTATTTTCTTTCCCTTTGGTAACCGTACAAGGTCCTATGTCTGGTTCTTATGTAGTGCATCCATCTTATCTTTTATTGCTTGAAGCCATTTTGGGTCTGTTAAAGCTTCTTCAACTCCACGAGGTATGTGGTGAGCTGATAGGTTTTTTACAAAACCTTTTAGAGAATTTGAAAGCCTTTCGATTGTCACATGATTGGCAATAGGATATCTTGATTGTCTCCTTTTAATGTCTGGAGAATACCGATTTGGAGCCTTCCCTCTATTATGCCTGAAAGGTAAGTGATAACCAATAGGGGTATCTAAAACAGCACTAAAGGGCGAGTGTGGACTTACCTCATGGATATCCTCAGGAAGATTCTCATTATTGGGTACGTGAAGAGGGGTCGGTTCATTACTTGATTCAGATTCATGCTCCAGATCTTGGATATCACTCTTCCTTCTGTACTTGGTATGATTTCTTGTATAACTGCATCTTTTTGGATAACTGCATCTCCATCTCTACTCTTTCCTGCATCTACATTTTCCATTCCTTTGTACCTGGAACATTCCCACCAATTTTGTTCTTCCCACATCTCCCTCTGAAGATGAGAATTTGATGCTGGTAAGGAGTAAAAATTCTCAGATTCCAAGAAGGTGACATCCATGGTAATATATGTATGTCGGGTAGAAGGATCATAACATCTGTACCTCTTTTTCATTGTTTCATAACCCAAGAAGACACATCGAATAGCACACGAATCAATTTTGGATCTTTGATATTTGTGTACGTGGACAAATGAGACACATCCAAATACACGTGGAGGAAGGAGCAAGACTGATGGTAAGCTTACATGGGTAGCTAACATTTGTAATGGGGTTTTAAACTCTAAAATTCTTGATGGCATCTGATTTAATAAGTAGACTGCAGTAACAATAGCATCATCCCAATGTCTACTTGGTACTTTCGACCCAATTAATAATGGACGTCCAGTTTCAAGTATATGTCAATTCTTTCTTTTTACAACTCTATTCTACTGAGGCGTACGCGTATAAAAAGTTTCATGAAGTAGTCCATGTGACTGAAAATAAGTTTGAAACTCTTGATTGATATATTCTCTTCCATTATCATATCTGAGAACTTGAATCTTGGCAGAGAATTGATTCTTAACCATTGCATGAAAAGATCGAAAAACACCAAAAACTTCATTCTTATGCTGCAATAAATATAACCAGGTCATACGAGTGCAATCATCTACAAAGGTAACGAACCAACGGACACCTGAACTAGATGTAATAGGAGAAGGTCCCCATACATCTGAGTGAATTAACGTAAAAGCAACATCACTTTTATTTGGACTAAGTGGGAACGATACACAGTGACTTTTAGCCAAAATGCAAGTGTCACATTTAAAGTCTAAATAATTCAAGTCTAAAAAAATGAGGAAACAAGTGCTTCATGTAACCAAATGACGGGTGACCCAGTCGCTGATGCCATAGCCAAATTTGATTTTCTTTGGTGTGGGAAGAATGATTAACATTATTGACCATTGCTGAGCAGAAATCATCCATGTAGTATAACCCCTCTTTCTTAGTACCACGCCCAATGATCTTCTTCATGAGAATGTCCTGAAATAAGCAAAAAGATGGATACATTAGAGCTACATAATTCAGTTGTTTTGTTACTTGCCCTACTGATAATAATCTATTTGAAAGAGAAGGAACAAGTAGTGTGTTTGATAAAGAGAAAGATGGGGTTAAGGTCACTTTTCCAGCGCCAGTCACTGGATACATAATGCCATTAGCATTGACTATATTGCTTCGTCTTGGTCTTGTGATCTCCACAAAATCATTTTTACTAAAAGTCATGTGATCCGTTGCACCTGAGTCCACTATCCAGCCACCATCATCATTTTTATTTGATACATGAAAAGCACAACTATTACCTTTTTTGCTAAGGTTGTGTGAGTCACCTATTGGTAGAAGAGATAGGTGGTGTTTAACTCCAACCATTGCCGCTCGTCCTGTTCCATTTGCACCTTTCTTTTGTTTCTTTGCTTTGAGTTCATTCCACCATTTTGGGTACCCGTGCAACTTGAAAAAAGTGTCACGAGTGTGTTTTATATTCCCACAATGTGAGCAGCCCTCTCCTACAGTTCGGCTTTTGTTTTTCGTAGTAGCATTTGGTTTCCCCCAATGTTTTTCCATTTATAGTTTTGGTAACTGCTGATCAGTTTTGAAACTTCTAGACGCCATAATTGCAACTGAAGATGATTCTATTAACATGATCGATTGCCTCATGTCTTCTCTTTGAACATAACCATAGGCCTGTTTAACAGTGGAAATCGGCTGCATCTGTAATACATAACTCCGAACTTTATCAAGCCTGTCATCTAAGCCATCGAGAAATATATAAACTCTATCTTCTTGTACAAGAGTATTATATTTCTCTATATCTCTAGCACATTGCATTGGGTTGGGGCAACGAAAATCTATCTCTCTCCATAAACCTTGGAGAGTATTATAGTATGTTTTAATGGATCCCCTGTCTTGTTTCACTCTAGACACACGTCTCTTCAAATCATAAACTTGAGATGCATCTGTTCCATAAAAAAAAGTGGTAGCTATTGAATCCTATACCTGTTTGGCAGTTGGAAAGCGGATAAAATTGCTAATCAAACATGGGTCCATTGAGTTGATCGACCATCCCTTCACAATAGCATTCTCGGTTTGCCATTTTCTGAATGTTGGATCAGTAGGCTCAGGTTATGGATAATCACCTGTTATGTAGCCTATTTTATCTTTTCCCGTGATATACATCTCAATAACTTGAGATCATAAGGCATAATTCCTTCCATCAAGTTTGATTCCAATTTATGCAGCAACACTGTCGTTTGTTACTGTCGGGGTTTTAGTCAAGATCTGATTCATCTTGGCTGTTAGATCTTCAAGGGTGTTTGTTATGGAGTCTTCACCGGTCTGTTGAACATCCACCAAATCAGTCTAAGTATTCATCTCTTCGTGATATGTATATAGTTTTATAGGTTTGTGTTTGGGTAAAAACAACACCACAGATAATTTTGGGATCTAATGCTCTGATACCATGATAAAACATAGAAAAAGGTTTTTTCCTTCATACTTATTTCCTGTACATTACTTCCACTTTATACATGAATTACAAGAGATAAAATAGGAAGGAAGCTAAAACTAAGGAAATACAAATCACGTAAAATAAGCCATATTCCTATATAGAGAGTATAGATTGTATCCAGCTCATGTTACAACTGATGTCAACATATATAGAAAGTATACACTGTGTACAACTCATGTTAACATATATATATATATATATATATATATATATATATATATATATATATATATATATATATATATATATATATATATATATATATATATATATATATATATATATATATATATATATATATATATATATATATATATATATATATCAACTACTACATCTGTCTCATAATAATAGAAATACTTTTAAAAAATTTAATTTTTATGGTTATAAAACATAATTTTACACATGATTTATTAATTTTTAACTGTCCTTCATTTATATTATACATAATTATTATTGTAAGAATAAAAAATAATGACTAATATTGATGTATTAGAATTGAAAATATAAATTGTCATAAATCAATTAACAAGTGAAATAAAAATTTAAATTTAAATATAATATATAATATATAATATGGATATCACATTATTTCATACTTTACTTGGAAATGGTATAAGCAATTGAATACAAATTTATTGACTATTGAGAAACTAAATGAAGGCATAATAGATAATTTACAAATTAATATTAGATTAAAAATAGTAAATGTTCTATGTTTTGATAGGAATTAAAAATAAATGTGTTTCTATCATTATGAGATGGTTGAAATATTATCTAATTATTTTAAAAAATATTATCCAATTCAATTAATTATATTAAACAATTTTATACTAATTTAGACACCTTAAATTAGGCCCAATACCTCTAATTGTAATATTTAAAGTTTCATATGGGTATTATCAATTAAAACATGACATATGTAGACACCGTGACCCAGAGCAGTCTAGATTAGGATTACTCGTTGATGAGAAAAATAGTATATTGCTGATAACAGGTTTGGATTTCGAACCTCCGATCATGGATTTGCCATTTTCTCTTAAAGATTTTGAATGATTTTCTAAATATTTTTGAAATATTTTCAAGTGTTTTAACAAAATACGTGAAAAATCCTGTTTCTGGATTGCTAGTGGTGACAGAAGGCCGTCTGTCACCTGAAGGGGAGGCCGTCTATGGGCCTTCACCTCTGGAACAGTGTAAATCAAGAGCATTTTAGGGAAAGCTAATGTGTAGCAATGAGGGACGGCCGTCCCTAACTCACAGACGCCCATCCATGGGTTGAAACCCAGATTTTTCCACATTTTTCTAGGTTTTCAAAAGAATGAAGTTACCTGAAAAGATCAGGTCTGGATTTTAGGGGTTTTATCTCCTAATCTAGCGATTTTTGAGTTGTAAATGGATTGAAACTCTTATTTAGGCATAAAAACAAAAAACTAGGGTTTTGAATAGGGGGAATCATTATCTTTGGAGAGCAACCATTGGAGAAGGAAGAAAATTAATTTCTTTCTCTCTCTAAGAAGGGTTTTTTTTCGTTTTATTTTAGCAATTTTCTTAAAAATACACAACGAATTTCATACTGTCTTTGGAAATCAAAGAGCACGATTTGGAGCAAAGATCTGGACTATAAAAATCATAGAGTCAGAATATCTTTTGAGGATAATATTCTATGGTCATCCATATTTTTCTCTCTCTATAATGCATTCACATGCTTTTATGATTATTATATGTTGATTTTATTCATTTTTTATTGTTAAAACTAAGCAATATGCATGTTTTATTAAAGTAAAATTCGTTTCTGGTTTGTATAATATGCTAGAGGCATGATGGACTATAAGGATTCCTCCATTGTTGTTATAAAGATTTTCTTGTTTCCATGTATACATACTGTAATTCCACAAATTTAACGTAATATGATGCATGTTTTAGTGTTTTAATGTGTTATGGCATAATTTAATGTTCAGTTATTGCATATATAGGGCTAAGGAATTTATTTGAACAACTTTCTGCATTTTACCTTTATTCTGCAAATTTTTGTTCTGTTTCAGAGGTGATGGATGGAAAGAAGGGTTGAAGGACGGCCGTCCCTTATCCGAGGGATGAGATGTATCATCTCCTTTCTCCTGGTTGTCCTTTGCTCCACAGATGGACATCCCTCTCCTCTTTTGGCTATTCTTGAAGTATTTTTATGGTGTTTTTCTCATGCCTTTTTAGGGTTTTCTGTATTTTAAGCCATTTATTCTTTTGTACAATGTTCGTGCATATTTGGTGTATTTTTATCACTATCTATATGTTATCGTACCTGTAATTGGCATGTTTGTGTGAACAAATTGCGTAAATGCTTTATCATCAATGCTAATTAATATGCTTATTTGATTTTTTTCGAGTAATTGGCATATTTATGATCGCGAAGGACATGTAATATTTGTATGAAAAGTTATGCTCCCATATTGGTCGCCATCTCTATCCTGGTTACATCGTTACATCGATTTTTATTTGCTTATTATGATTTTGTTTGTTAGTTATTTATTCATTTTCTTCGTTGTTAATTTGTTTATTTTTTGGATGTATTATTTTTGGGGTTGTAATAGCTAGTAAAAAAGAATTTTTCATGTACATTAAACTGAAAGGTATCTAAAGCGTTTACTAGCAAATAAATTGGGATTTTTCTTAAAACATGGACTAATGTCCAATTTTTTTACCCAAAATTCACACAACATAATAAAAACCTTTTTTTTTAAAAAACATGCAAAAGGGAACCAATATTCTCAACCTAAATGAATGCCCTGATTTATGTATGATATTTATCGGTCTTTATTTTGTAATTAATTCTCTTTGGGACGATTTGTTTATGTAATAACTTAAGTAGGACTTTATTTGTTTACTACTTTCTTTATTTGATTGAGATGTTTACTTAATTTTTATCGCTTGCATCATGTGAGAGAGGAAAATGAATTAATTCTAAAACTAAATTATAAAACAATACCTAACCAAGATGTCTAATAAGAGGGATGTCCCGAACACCAGTTTCTATTTGGACATCAAAATAAGGTCGAGATTCAATTTTCAACATTCTGTTGGATGGTAACTCTATGACATCTGCCTCTTTGAGCTCACTAGTAGACGCCTTCAATATTGGTTGACCGTCAGCAATAATTATGGTTCATACCTTTTTATTATGAAGCGGCCAGCTTATGATTAAAAATGAGCCTACAGGTCTCAGACCCTAAAAGCGGGCCTCCAAGAGCAAATCCGAAAATGAGCGATGGCTCCAGCGCACGTCACAACATAAATATGCTATAAAAAATAATAGGCTTATGCATTAAGGACGGTATTGGCTATAACTTTGTGATTTTCATTATATTCCTATGCTATCGATGAATCTTGTAGCTAAAAAAAACACTAAATGCCTAAAATTATTACTCTCTCCATCCTATTTTAAAAGATATTTTTCTATTTTTTATAAAAATTAAAAAAATAATTAAAATACCTCAATTTCATAAAAAAATTATAGTTTTTGACAAAATATTCTTTTATATTTTCAAGAATTTCATTTAATTCTAGTTAAAAATAGAGAGTGATAAAAAAAGAAAAATATTTAATAAAGTGTATAAAAAATAGAGATATATATGTAAATCTATTTTTTAAATTTCGAAAAAAACATTTAAAGTGGAATAAAGTAAAATATGAAAAACAAGTGGGACAGTGAAAGTATTATTATTGACTAATCAACTGATTGGATTAAAATGAGTCAAATCAAAATAAATCAAATTAAATTATAGATTCACATATGTATATATGAAATTGGTTGGATCGAAAAGGCAACAGCATGATAAAGTACCCAAACGATCATATTGATGTCTTCATACGTATATAAGTTATATATTTGACCTATAAATACGTGTGTGTGTGTATAACGTGACATATTGTAATATTTTTTTTAGCTTTAAGGTTCGTATAAACTAGATCGATCATGAAACATATATACGTACCCTAATATGTCTCCATCTGCAATTTCTTTTAAGCAATTCTGCCACATATTGACATAGTTCTTTTTTTCAATAACTTCAATTAAATTTCAACTAAAAATCACACATTTTTAATCATTATATTAGTATCACGGAGCTAAAATTTATTGGTAATTTTCAAATAGATAAATTTATTTAGAACTTTTTTAATACATCAAGTCAATCGTTTAGTGGTAATCATACAATATCTAAATGGCTGAAAGTGCAATTCACCCCTTGAAATTTAACAAAATTAGCAATTAACCCCCTAATATTAGTTTTGGTGCAATATCTCTCCCAAAATTTACAAAGGATAGCAATATCACTTCAAAATTGATGGGTCTATTATTTTGACTATTTTTCGTTAATTGACTGCTGATGTAGCGTACATATGACATATCTACAGGGAGTTAAAATTTTCCAATTTGTAAACTTTAGAGGGGTAAAACACTCTTTTTGAAATACTTTAAAGGTTTTTGTGATGTGGACGAGTTGGAAAGCTATATTTTGCACTAAAACAGCTTGTTGAGTTGGATTGCACTGCATTCTATTTTTGGGCAGAATTTTATTTTAGGCAAGGTTTAAAAGTTGGTTTATTTTGGTATATCTTATTTTAGGAAGTGTTTCATTTTGGCAGTATTCTATTTTGGGTAGGACTCCCATGATTCACGTTGTTTTGTTTTCTTTCATATATTTTGTTTTTGGCTTTTCGAATGTAATTCAGACTTTGATTTTAATTCAACTATTACAATTTTCTTTAGAGAGTATTTCCACTGCGTCAAGTGGTATCAGAGCCTAATGGCAACTGGGAATGATGGTAGTGCAAATAACAATGTAGTCTGTGAGACTGCAGGTCGCGAGGATGATTGGCTGCAACGTTTGGAGCAGCGTTTAGAGCCACAAATCGATCTCAGGTTCCAACATTTTAAGAGACATTTTGAGGAGATTGTGGATAGGTTAGATGCTATGGGTATGGTTTTACCCAGGGATCGGAATGTTAACAGAAGACCAAGAGCAGAAGCAGCTCGTCGTGCCCCTGTTGACAGACCGGTTCCAGTACGAAGACAGGTTCCATATGAAGAGGATTCAGACGAAGAAAAAGACATGGAACCATTTCGCTATGGTCGCTTTTAACCATACGGTGGCTATAGACGGCGGGATGTTTATGAGGAACGGGATCAAAGTGATTTTCGTTTGAGAGTAGACATACCCTATTTTGATAGGAGTTTGAATATAGAGGAATTTCTTGATTGGCTTGCTAAAATCGACAGGTTCTTTGACTATATGGATGTTCCTGCAGAGAAGCAAGTCAGGATGGTTGCTTGTTGACTGAAGAAAGGAGCCTTCGCCTGGTGGGAAAGAGTGCAGAGTAGGAGAGAAAGGGAAGGAAAGGGTCATGTTCGAACGTTGTATAGAATGAAATACCTGTTAAGGAGTGAATTTTTACCACCCGACTATGAGCAGATTTTTTTCTAGCAATATCAGCGATGCCAACAAGGAAATAGAGAAGTGCAAGAATACACAGCTGAGTTCATGAGGCTATCTGAGAGGAATGATTTAGTGGAGTTCGAACAACAGGTGGCTAGATTTTTGGAAGGATTAAGATCGACTGTGAGGGATAGGATTGGAGTATAGGTGGTGCGTACCCTATCAGAGGCTAAGAATATGGCGATGAAGGCTGAATTGATGCAGCAAGAGAGGAGCAAGAGGACTTTTGACAATCTTAGAATGGCAGGCCCGAGTGATAGGTCCAAACCGATGCAAGAAATTAACCCGTGCAATGGGAACAACCGCTTTACCAATGAAAGGCGTGTTTATGACAAGGCAGAAGACAAACGTGTGATGATTGATGGGAAAAATATAGAAGTACAGAAGGCCGACAATCCATATGCGAGACCGAATGCAGGAAAATGTTTCAGATGTCGATAACTAGGCCACCGTTCCAATAACTGTCCCCAGTGAGGAGCACTGAATTTGGTGGAGCGAGAAGAAGAAGATGACGGAATTTGTTGTGAAGCTGATGGAGATAAGGATGAGGATTATGATGAGCTAGTAGAAGAGGGACAAAACTTTGTGATCAGGCACATGATGCTCATGCCTAGGCAGGAAGAACCGACCCAATGCCATCAGCTATTTTGAACCAGGTGCACCATTAATAACAGAATTTTTGGTGTTATCATTGATAGTGGAAGTTGTGAAAATATTATTGGGAGAGACGTTGCTAGGAAGCTGGAACTACCAGTGGAAAAGCACCCTCATCCATACACTTTGGGGTGGATAAAAACAGGAGCTGAAAGGGTAGATGTAACAAAGAGGTGTAAGGTTCTTTTTCCATTGGTAAATATAATGATGTGGTGTATTGCGATGTAGTGGATATGGATGTGTGACAGCTATTGTTTGGTAGGCCGTGGCAATATGATGTCGATGCCCAACACTCAAGGAGGAGTAATGTATACCGTTTAAAGAAGGATGGAATTAACTACACCTTGCTGCCCTTATCCAGCAAAGTAAAAGACCAGGGAAGGGGACAATCGTTCTTAACTATTTTTCAGCTATTTGAGGATGAAATGAAGGAGACAAGGCAGGTTCACCTGATGATTGTTAGGCAGGTTTTGCATGCTAAATCAGATACACGGGTACAAGAGTTTCCAAAGGCCATTCACCCATTGCTTCAAGAGTTCAAAGAAGTTATGAGGGATGTACAACACTACATTGACTTGGTTCCAGGTGCTAGTCTACCTAATCTACCCCATTATCAAATGAACTCGAAGCAAAGTGACATTTTATGAGAGAAGATTGAAGAATTAATTAGAAAGGGGCACATACTTAAGAGTATGAGCCCTTATGCAGTCCCTGCGTTACTCACGCCTAAGAAAGATGGAAGTTGGTGCATGTGTGTGGACAATCGGGCCATTAATCAAATCACGGTGGGATACAAGTTCCCCATTCCCAGATTAGATGATATGCTGGAGTATCTAGGCAGTGCTAGATGGTTCTCAAAACTTGATTTAAAGAATGGGTACCATCAAATTCGAATTTGAGCTAGAGATGAATGGAAGGCTGCCTTTAAGACCAAAGAAGGCCTATTTGAGTGGTTGGTTATGCCATTTGGCCTCTCCAATGCACCTAGCACATTTATGCGTCTGATGAATCAGGTACTTAAGCCTTTTATCGGCAAATTTATGGTGGTATACTTTGATGATATTTTGACTTACAACCGGTCTGAAGAAGAACATTTCTCACATTTGCGGGAAGTCTTTACAGTCTTGTAGACAAACAAGCTCTATATCAACCTCAAGAAATATAGTTTTATGACCACAAAACTACTATTCTTGGAGTATGTGGTTTCAGCTGAAGGAATTATGGTGGTTGAGGCAAAAATTCAAGCAATTTGGGATTGGCCTACACCAACTAATGTCTCGAAACTTCGCAGTTTCCATGGGTTGGCCACGTTTTATAAAAGATTTATAAGGAATTTCAGCACTATTACAGCCCCTATGACGGAATGCTTGAAGAAAGGGAAGTTTGTATGGATGGAAGAGGCTGCCAGCAGTTTTGAAAAATTGAAGGACAGGCTGTGTACAGCTCTGGTATTGGCACTACCTGATTTTTACAAGCTGTTTGAGGTTGATTGCGATGCAAGTGAGGTAGGCGTGGGGCTGTACTGTCTTAAGAGAAGCGGCCAATAGCTTTCTTCAGTGAGAAATTGAGTGATCATAGGTAGAAGTAGAGCACCTATGACAAAGAATTTTATTCGATTATCAGGGCACTCAAAACGTGGGAGCATTACCTGATTGGAAAAGAGTTTGTGTTGTACTCGAACCATGAATCTCTAAAATATTTGAATAGTCAGAGGCGAATTAGTAATGATATGCATGCCTGATGGATTCAGTTCTTGGGCAAGTTCCCGTTCATTTTGAGGCATAAGTCTAGAGTGCAAAATCGAGTCACGGATGCTCTGAGTAGGCGGGGTTCGTTATTGCTAACTTTGAGCAATGAGGTTGTGGGTTTTGAACACCTCAAGGACAACTATGCTCAAGACTCTGATTTTGGTGACGTTTGGGCAAAGGTTTACAATGGAATTCCTTGTGAATTATTTTACATTCATGATGGATTCTTGATGCATGATAATCAGTTGTGCTTGCTTAGAACTTCACTAAGGGAGAAAGTCATACAGGACTTGCATGGAGGGGGACTTGCTGGGCACATGGGGCGTGACAAAACCGTGGCCGCTGTTCAAGAGCATTTTTTTTTGCCACAATTATGGAGAGATGTCTCTAGATTTGTTGAGAGGTGCCTCATCTGCCAACGAGCCAAGGGACAGTCCAAGAACAACGGCTTATACATGCCATTACCAGTGCTTGAGAACATTTGGAAAGACCTTTTGATGGACTTTGTTTTGGGACTACCAAGGACGCAAAGTGGGTCTAATTCAGTCTTTGTTGTTGTTGATCGGTTCTCCAAAATGACTCACTTTATCCCCTGCAAGAAGACCTCTGATGCTGTGGTGGTAGTAAGGTTGTTTTTCAAGAAAGTGGTGCGGCTCCAAGGCATCCCCAAGACCATCACGTCTGACCGAGACAACAAGTTTGTGGGGCATTTCTAGTGCACCTTGTGGAAGCTATTTGATTCTTCATTGAATTTTAGCAGTACCGCTCACCCCCAAACAGATGGACAGACCGAGGCATTCAATAAGACATTGGGTAACTTGATTCGAAGCATCTATGGGGATAAGCCGAAACTTTGGGACATTGCTTTGTCTCAAGTAGAATTTTCCTATAACAATGCTGTCCACAGTGCCACGAGACGAACCCCATTTCCCATTGTGTACACCAAGACACCATAACACGCATTAGATTTAATCAACTTGCCGAAGGAGATGCCAAGCAACAGCAAAGCGAAACAGTTGGCTGAACAAGTTGTGGAAGTCCAGCATAAGTTAGAAGAGGCAAACCAGAAGTACAAGCGTGCTACTAATCAACACCGGCACCATAAAGTATTCAATGTTGGCGATCAAGTTATGGTGTTCCTTCGTAAAGAGAGATTTTCCGTAGGGACTTACAACAAACTGCAACCGAAAAAATATGGGCCATTTACAATTGAGAAGAAAATCAACGATAATGCTTATGTGGTGGGACTGCCAAGTTCCATGAAAATTTCCTAAACATTCAATATGGTGGATATCTACCGGTTCCATCCTGCCGATGCCCCTATGTACCCATAACACTCGAGGTCGAGTTTTTCTCAAGTGGGGGAGACTGATGTGGACGAGTTGGGAATCTGTATTTTGCACTAAAATAACTTGCTGAGTTGGATTGCAGTGCATTCTATTTTTGGGCAGAATTTTATTTTAGGCAAGGTTTAAAAGTTGGTTTATTTTGGTATATCTTATTTTAGGAAGTGTTTCATTTTGGCATTATTCTATTTTGGGTAGGACTCCCATGATTCACGTTGTTTTGTTTCCTTCATATATTTTGTTTTTGGCTTTTCGAATGTAATTCAGACTTTGATTTTAATTCAACTATAACAATTTTTTTTGGAGAGTATTTCCGCTGTCATTTTGTGCATCTTCAGACTTGACATGTGACACTCTTTTTGGCATAATTTCAATATCAGGTCAGTAGTTAACTGACAAAATAGTCAAAATAACGGATCTGTCAGTTTTGAAGTGATATTATGCATCAAAACAAATATTAAGGGGTTAATTACTTTTTTTTGTCAAATTTTAGGAGATGATTTGTACCTTAGCCTATCTAAATTCTTTTGTGGAAATAGTGTGTCCTATGCAACTTGGTTGCTACAATTTTACGGCATACGATAGAATTGTGCGTGCCTAAGAAAGTTCATATATTTGCCTTTATAAAATAATATTAAAGCAAATTAAATCGCCAAAATCGTTTTCACTTAGATTCATTAGATTTATACCTTAATTAAGATCACATAAAAATATTTTAACTATTTAAATATTATAATTAAAATATTTTTTTTAGAAAATTATACAGCAGTCCAATTTAACTTTACATTTCACATTACATGTTTCAAAAGATTTCATATAACATTTTTTTAAAATATTTTAAACTGGTCAATATTTCAGCACCAAATCCGTAGTTTTTATGCCAAATGATTCTTGGATGTTCATAACGACAAATCATATCCGATGGTTGTGCTTTGTATTTTCTACTTGTAGTACGTATAATCTAATGAAAAATTGAGTTGATTAAAAAATCAAAGCAAAACTTGGCTCAACTATTTGTTGGAATCAATTTCACCCATTGTCACTGAATTTAGGCCTTATTAACCAAAAGTAAGTTACTTATTTTTTATAACGAAAATATCACTGAATTTAATATATTTTTTCATAAAAGCCATGTTCACCGGTTTTCAATGATGATCCTGGTTAGAATAATAACGTGGCATACCATGTTAGCAGCCCCTTGCCGAAATGATGACATGGCTTTAACCATCACATACACATCCCATGAAAAAAATTAAAAATGGTTAAAGCAAAAAAAAATCATGAAAATGTGATGGATTCAATGGTTAAGAAAGCAAGAAAAACCATGAAAATGTCATATTCTCAAGCTTCCCATATTCCACATTGGAAAGACAAAGGGAGTGGCATGAGTTTATAAGCTTGGAAGCCCATCACCTTAGTAAGACCCAATTTGGATGGATGACTCAATTTGGATTTTGTTAAGGCAAATAGGTTGACATGCTTCTTTTTCTCATTCTTTTTTTTTTATTTCAAAGGGTGACGTGGCGGCTAACATGGCATCTTCACATGACATGCCACGTCATCATTTCAGCAAGGTTGCTGATGTGGCATACCATGTCATCATTCCGGCCAGGATCATCACCGAAAATCGGTGAACATGACTTTTATGAAAAAAAGTACTAAGTTCAGTGATATTTTCGTTAGAAAAAATAAATTCCTTACTTTTGGGTAATAAGAGTTATGTTCAGTGACCATGAGTGAAATTGACCCCTATTTGTTGTCATTTACTTATAGAAAAGTATTCTTGAGAAATTTCAATTTGCTAATAAGTTTCCATCAAACAAAACAAAATGTCAATTCCTGTAAATATATGAAGAAAATATCTAATTGGGATTAATTCCATTCCTGCCCAACTTGAGGTGTTACGTGCTATTCTCAAAAATTGAAAGAGTGATTAATCATGGGTAGCATAGCAAAAACCTGGAAAGATTTGAGCGGTGAGAGAGATTGGGAAGGTTTATTAGATCCTCTAAACATAAATCTTCATCGCTATATAATTCACTATGGTGAAAGAGCTGAAGCTATTGCTGATGCTTTTAACGACTAGACTGTATCTAAAGGTCATAGACTTAGCCGTTATCCAATGGAGGATCTTTTTTCTAAGGTGGGATTGGAAAATGGAAATCCGTACAAGTATAAAGTGAGTAATTTTATTTATGCAAAATCAGAAATCAAAATGTTCAATTGGGTTCTTGAAGGTGAATCGTCTTGGATCACATACCCATATTTGAGTTGTTCTTTTCTAATTCACTATTAGCTAGTCAGCAGCAGTTTATATATAGTGAATTTTCCACGGTTTAAAATGATTTTTATTGCTAAATATATTTTATTCTTTCGGTATAACACAGTCGAACACAAGGTTTATAGAGTAATCAATTAATCCACATACTACCAATGAATTTTGTGGAAGAAATTTCCAATGTGGAATATGAATTAAAATTTAAATCCAATTGATCTTGTGTTCTTCTGATTTGAATTGGACAAAGTCAATATTTTCAACGCATATATATAACATTGACACCCCAATTATTATATAATATTTATTTTTATAATAATAAGCTGAGCTAAATATGTCCATTACTACCATCATTGAATTAAACCACAAAAATGAATCTTTATCAATTTATTCTTGACGTGGAAAATAATTTAACGAGATGGAAAATTTTAATTTAATATTGTAAAACAATACTAAGAAAAAGTGAAGACATGGTCATGGATTTAAGTTGCCTAAATCTTATCTATAATATTATTCATAGATTGGACCAGTAATACATTGTAAAATCAGAATGTTATTAACTCAAAATTGCAGGCAAGTCAGCCTGTTCAAATTTTCACTTGTCTCAATTTATTTTGAAATTGGTTTTACCTATTTACGCCATCCAAATCCTTTGAAAAGCTGATGAATTCTCGTTATGTTTGTGAATGTGTTCTTAATTAAAGCAATTTCTGTTTTGAGCTTGATGCTGGAAATTGAATTTCCTCATACTTATTTTACAATAATTAATGTTTGTGGAAGACTTGGAAATACTAAATAGGGAAATTATTTACAATTAGAAATAAAAAACAATCAAACACTACTAAGTTGAATGATTCAAATCAAAATGGCTCTTTGGATTTCACTTTTTTAATAACAGTCAACTAACTCCTATTATTAATTAAGTTTTCGAATAACATAATTGCTGGAACTGAGTTCACGTTTTCCTTATTCGTGTATTGTTAGTGTAGAATTCTGTGTTAAAACTATTTTTTACAAATTGTACATAAGTCACCGGAATGGAATAAAAAACTATTTTTTATTTTATTTGCGACGCATTAGCGACTCCATAATTCGTCGCTGATATTCCTACTAAAATATAACCTGTTAGCGACAATTTTTCGTCGCTAAATCGTCGCAAAAAGCGATATTTTCCCTCCAAAATTAGCAACTAAAAATTCGTTGCTACATTTTTTGGAACTAATTTTATGAATAAAAAATTAAAAAAATTAGCAACTGTACTGTTGTCACTAATTCTGTTGCAAAACATGGCGCGGATATTTCCTGCTAATAATTAGCGACTGTTTAGTTGTTTCGTCGCTATTTAGTTACAAAAAAATAAAAAATAACATTTCCTTGAAGTTTAGGAAAACAGTCGCGAAACCGTCGCAAAGTTGCGACGTATTTAATCCATCGCGAATTTACAGTCTTTTTGTAGTGATATCGATATTAACTGCTAAAAACAGATGGTTAATAGCTGAATAATTTTGAACTTGCAGTAAATATTTATAGTATTATCATATTAGTTGTTATCAGCAACCCTCACTGGCTAATTAGAATTTTTCTTATATAGACTAGATTTATGTAGATTAAGGTAATTTTTGTTAAATCGATCCAAATAAATAGTTTTAAAATATTGTTAAAATAGTTTCCGAATTAAAATATAAAATTATGTATGATAAAAAAAATAAATACATGTTGATTTTAATTGATTGGTGGAACGTGAATCTGGTTCAAGTAAGTTTTTTTTTTTTTAATGAAAACCCTAAATTCCTTAAAATAAAGACAAGACTTGTTTTTACAGTCAATAAAGGAGGTGAGGGAACTAGTAGAGAAATACGAAGGGCAAGAAATTAGTATAGCAGTAACAGGCCACAGTTTGGGTGGAGCAATGGTAACATTGAACGCCACGGATATTGTCGCCGGGCAGCCGGAGAAGGCCTTTTTGGTCACAGCCATCGTGTATGGTAGCCTCCCAGTAGGAGATGACGGATTCAAAAAGGTGTTTGATGAACTCAAACATCGTAAAATTCGTGCCCTAAGGATTGAAAATGCACATGATCCTGTTCCTAAGCTTCCGCTAATTGGATACCGGAGTGTCGGAGAAGAGTTGGTGATTGATAGTACAAAGTCTCCGTTTTTAAAAAATGCTATTTTAAAGGCAGGTAATTTGGAAGTTTACCTTCATGGAGTTTCAGGGACACAAGGAAGTGAGAATGAATTCGAGTTAGTCACTGATAGAGACATTTCGCTTGTGAATAAATATTTAGATGGTGTTAAAGACGAATATTCAGTCCCAGTTGACTGGTGGATAGAACAGAACACTGGACTTATTCAACAAGATGATGGTTCTTGGAAATTGGATGATTATGTGCCTGATCCTCCAACTTCATCGTAATTATGGAAACTATATTGTAATTATTGAATAAGATTTATCTTAGCTTAATTTCATTCATAGTTGTTATGATTTAAAAAATTATTTTACAAAATTAACTACATCTACTTTTAAATATTGTAATTGAAATCAATTTAAATAAAATTATAAATTTAATGTCGGAATGATAAGTGAAAAATCGAGTCAGTTTGATAATTTGAAACATATCATGTGGTATATTATGGAGGATTTATAATTTTTGATTAAAATGATTTTAATTATAATATGTTAAAAAGTTAAAATATTTTTAGGGGACAATTTTGTTTTATTTTTTTATGATTGAATTAAGAAATTAGGTGATAAGATGTTGGTGTGTTAGGTGCTTTGTTTCTATTTCAGATTAGCAATCAGCTTCTGATTTCTGATAAAAGTTATTTTATATTGTAAAAAGCAATATCCATTATTAATTAATAAATAACATATAATTCTAATTAATTTTTCAAAATTGCTGACATTAGCAATTTGAGAAGTCGATACGTATTACGGTATAGAATTCTTTCTAATTAATATGTATTAATTACGATTAGCAGATTATATACATCTTTTTGTGATTCTTTTAGATATGCATTGACTTTTTTTTTTTTCATTATGGCAGAACTCTCTTATAGTTGTATTCAAAACTAAGAATAGAATATTCAAGTCACTATATACACCACAAAAAAAAGGATTAATTGCATATGTGGTCATCGAATTTTTAGCCTTATAATTAAATGGTTATAATAAAATAATTTATAATACAAAAATTATTAAAATTTTATTTTATTTCAATTGAAGTAATAGTGATCTGAAAATTAATTTTTAATATTATCGAAATGACAATTAAGTACATCATGTATGATTACTACGTTATTTTAGGATCAATAACCTTTATAAATTGAATCACCAGATGAAAAAATGTTTCACAAAATTATGTAAACATGAAAAAATAATGTGTACAGAAAACAAAAAAATCCAAATAACTAATAATAATCTATTTGTAGGATTAATTAGTATTAAAATGATATGACAATTATATGTGGTCTGTTTAATTGTCACTTTGGTGATATAAAAAATTAATTTTCAGATTATTTTTATTTCAATTGAAACAAAATAAAATTTTAATGATTTTTTCATTATAAATTATTTTATTGTAACTATTTGATTATAAGCCCAAAAATTCGATAACCATGGATTTAGTTAACCCCAAAACAAAGAGGGAAAAATGCAAGTGCCACTTTCTCTTCTATTATTGTGCTTGCATATATACATTGCAAGAAACAACACGGGCAACTAAGACAAGGCCAACATGGTGGCAACCCAAAGACTAATTGATTGGTGCTCAATGCACAGAGAGCAATTGATTAAACACAATTATCAAATCCAGTCATATACTGCACAAAATTGCAGAGAGCTCTAAATGAAGCGCTACAAATTTATCTTTGAATTTCTTTTCAATTCAAAAATATCCGGTTGCTACAAACTTAATTAATATTTGCTCCTATTGTTACTAAACTCGTTCGTATTTCTCCTTATTTGAAATGGTAAAGATAAATGTAAATTATTTTTTTTTATATTTGCCTTTAATAAAATAGTTTATTTTTCATTTTTGCCGTTACAAATAAAGGTTAATGTGAATCATTTCAGTAAAAAATTGAGACATTTTTATTTAAAAGAAAATTTAAGAATAAATATATACTATTTTGAATAGTTTTGGTGCAAATTCTGCTTTATCTCTTCATTTAATTTAATTTATTATCAATCTCGGCCATAATTATAAGCTCACCTTATTAGAACCATTCTCATAAGCTTCATTAGCTCACTTAATTAGGCACGTAATCGATCAGTTTCCATTTAAGCCATGCCCTACCACTATTAACCACATTACTCCACCACTTAGAAGGCACATTATAACTATCCTTTGACAATTTCAAGAACAATTACCAATTTGAAGTCATTACCATCACCTTCATAACCTGCAATTCCTTGTTGTAATGTTTATACTCTAAAGCATAAAAAATAAGATAAAATAAAATAACTGACATAAAAGATTTTTTTTTAAAGAGCAGATAATTGATTATTGAGGAAGATGTTAATTATTTTGTAAAGTTCAACAATTAATCTATCAAAATTCAAGGTCAAAACTTCACATTTCTCTTATTAAGTTATCCGTAAAACAATTAAAATTTCAAATTTTATTTATTAATCTTCTGAGTGAATGTGTACAATTATTTTTTATTTAATAAAAGTTTGAAAATGAATGTCTCTTCCTCATTTTTCATCGAGTTTTATTTAATACTTATATTGTTTATAAAGAAATAATTCAAATAATTGAAACTGATTTACAAGCTAGGCAACATACACGTTATCTTTTGTATTAATTAACAACAAAAATATTATAAAGTTGTCCCGAACACTATGCTGAAACAAATATCAAACAAAAGGGACAGAAAATTATTCAAGCCAATTTTTTCTCGAGGGAAAAAAAAAACAGAAAGCGAAGTTACATTAAAATGAACTTATATCTAAGGCTTACAAAGATTTAGAAAACATGAATTAAAGAGATTTAATTTAACAATTCATGAAACTTTAAGAAATAAATCAAATAATCACTGATCATCAGGCACATCATTTTCATGATCCATCAACTTCCAAGAACCATCGGGCTGCTGAACCATACCTTTATTCTTCTGAACTCGCCATGAAATTGGCACAAAACTCTCATCTTTTAAACAATCTAAAGATTTATTAACCAAAGCAATATCACGCTCGACTTCCAATTTAAATCCTCCTACAGAAACATGAGTTCCCGCAACTCCGTGCATGTACGCCTCTAAATTATGCCAACTCGAAACATTTCCAGGGCTCTTAAGATAATTAGATTTAGTAGTATCAATGGTGAGTTCTTCTCCAACATCTGCATACCCTAGCATTGGATACTTAGGGACAACATCTAGTTGATTCTCAATACGTAATGCTTTCAGATCTTTTTGCTTTGAGAAAATGTTTTTGAAGTCTGAATCGCCAACTCGAGGGCTTGCGAAGACAATTGCTGTTACTGGACATGCTTTGTATGGCCAAGATTTGGATTTGTTGTATCCATTTTTTACTATGTCTACTGCGTTTAATGTTGCCAGTGCTGCTCCTAAGCTGTGCCCACATACTGTTATGCTGATTTCTTCGTTCTTGAATTCTTCCACGAGTCTTGTTACCTCTTTAATGACCTAGATTAGCAAGAGTAATCATTAGTAATTTAATCATAATTCTCATCTAGATTGTTAAGTAATTAATAAGTAAGAATACAAACAAAAGAACAACCAATTGATAGCTAGCTGTATGATATGATATATTATTATCATTATCCGAAAAAGAAAATATAACAGTATGTTATTATATCATCTTCTTTCTGCTAGCATTCTTGGTTGCCTTGGTATCCAAAAAAAATTCTGTTAGATCATCATCTTCATAATAATACACAAAATGACAATTTTAATTTCATGATTCTCCGCCAGAAAACAAAATATATAAATTACACAAAATCATATGATAAAAATCAAGGATATATATATCTAAAGATGAAATTTATAAATTTTCAAAGCAATAAAAAAAAAATACCTGATCTCTAGCACTGGTCTGATTATAAGGTGAACGAGGATCATCGGAAGTGTAGACAGAGTACCAACCTTGGTGGACCTTAACATCATTATTGTCTTCACCAAAAACCTTAGGAGCAGAAACTAAAAGAAACTCCAAATCATTAACCCACTCTAATATCTGAACAGTACCTCTCCAAGCAATAACAATATCCCTCCGCCCTAGCACCGCCGCGCCTTCATCGGTGGCCACCGCCACGTACCCCATCCAATTAGATTCCTTGCTCCAAGCCTCCCTAGACAAAGACTTTATTATAAATGCCTCAGGAAGATCAATTTTTGATGTTGCATACAAAAATTTGGTCATCCTGTACTTGTAAGGGTTCCCTTTCTCTAACCCAACTTTGCTAAAGAAATCAGGCTTTGCATAGAGACAACTTCCTGCGAACTTGGAAGCTTTCTGGGTATTGAAACCATCGTAGGCTGCTTGTGCCATTTCTCCATAGTGAATTATATATTTCCTCAAATCAATGTCTAAAGGATCTAATAAACCTTTCCAATTATTTTCACCACTTAATTTCTTCCATCTTTTTGCTATTTCATTGTTGTTTTTTATGCTTTTCTCTTCCATTTTCTTCTTCTTTCTCGGAAAACAATTTAAAAGAATTCGTAAATTTTGTTTCTGCATGGGATTTTTGGATGAATTTATAGAGATTTGGATTCACGACTTTTCCTTGTATGGACATAAACTATAAATACACACGGCCTTGACCCATGACTTGGTTTTGTGTAGGAATCTAGCTAGCTATATAATCTAGGATTATCAATTTCTCTTTTTTTTTTCTTTAATATTTAATGTTGTTGTCAAAAATTTTTTTATTGTTTCCCTGTTGACTTCTTCCTCTTTGAAAACTCAAATAATTGACAAGTGTATTATTTTGATCCGTTCTCCTCTATATTTTTAATGTTTATTGTGTTACCTTAAAAGAGTTGGCCAAATCACTATTCCAGTCAATTCAACTAAGTACTACAGAACTTTTTTTCTGTACAATTTTTGTCCGTATTTTTAATATCAGAAAGACAATTTCGAGATAATTTATTTTTTCTAATTAATTTAAATTTGTAGCAGATATTTTTAATATTAGAAATACAATTTTGAGACGATTTATTTTTTTAATTAATTTAAATTTGTAGCAGATAAATTTATAAAAAGTAACAAAATTTTTCCTTCCAAATATTTAAAATGTTATATACTCAAAATTCGAATTCAGAAATTTAATATGACTGAAAAATAAGAATTAATTCTTCCTTCCGACCAGACTTGAACATCCTAACAATACTGATGTCTACTATTATGATTAACTTTGCAATTCGTGGCTTTTCACTAGTGCCTGCATATATATTTCTCATTTTTGCTAAGAGATTGGGGCAATTAATGTGTATACGTATCATTTTTGTAATTTTTTAATTTCGAGAAGTCAGTAAGAATTTTTTTTTCAATAATTTAATTCTAGGATAAGGTTATGAAGACTGATGAATGAGAATATATATATATATATATTAATTCTAGGATAAGGTTATGAAGACTGATGAATGAGAATATATATATATATTATAAGCCAAATTGCATTAAGCAGATACAAAAGCATTACAAACAGGGGTTACAGCCGGCTTATAGAGCTTAGCCTGTTAACAATCCAGACTTTACAGCACAATGCAAATACCTGATATTCCCCCAAAAAATAAGACATAACTAATTTCCTTTCTCACAACTAGACTTCCCAGGTAAAGCAAAAAGGAATCAGTTAAGTCATAGGAAACAATAAATCCAAAACCGTTTACATCATCTCAGATTTAAGCAGGAAAAACATAGCATAGTCCCAGGAAAAACATAGCATCAGCAGAATTATCAGACATGGAACAGAGCCACCAACATCTGCAAATCAGACAGAAATAAGAGCCCGAAACTGTCTTTAAATTTGCCACTGTCAGCCAAATATATATATATATATATATTTTTAATCAATATACTCCCGAATTAATTGTGAATAGGGCAAGACCAACATTGCAGAAACAGATTCTTCCACTGCTACATATCTTGAAGAATACAGCAATTCCCCTATCAAGTCTCGAATTGTGCGAAGGAGCAGAAAGCAGTTCTTCTAAACTCCGCAGATTCCAGAGGTACCAAAGGACTAGTCACGACAGAGAGGCTAGATAATCCAGGCAATAAAATCATTTTTCCTATGAACCCCCCGCTTGGCCAGGCAGTCAGCCACTGCATTACTTTCCTTTGTCTTGTGTACAAAAGACACTTTTGTTATATCTTTCAAAAAACAATCAATTTGATTAAAAATTCTAGAGTGAATCCAAGGCCTCTCCATGCAGTTTGCATTTAGCCAAGTAAACTACATTTGAAGAGTCAAGTTTGAAGATCACTTCACATTTTTGCTCCTCTAAGAACTGATGGGAGAAAGATAAAGCTTTTTCAACTGCTTGAAGTTCAGCTTGGTTTGCCTCCATAACACCAATGTTTACTGAAAATAAACATAAAAATTCTCCTCTATGATTACGTAAAACTCCTATTCCTGATGGTTCTGGTTTGTCTATGGAAGATCCATCTGTATTCCATTTGAGAGCAGTAAAAGATGGTGAGATCCAAGGAGAACATGTTTTAAATTTATGAGGCTTGTGAAGCCAAATAAGCCCATCCACAGACAGAAGCAAGTTTTGATTCGAAAGAGCTTCTAGATCTTTATGAGCCTTTAGCCAGAAAGAAGCCCTTGCTAGAATGAGATGAAACGATGAATCCATATTACAGGATCTTCCATTGAAACAGCAAGAATTTCTTTCCAACCAAATTGACCAAAATGCTGCCAAAAAGATAATTAGCCACACCTTTTTTTGTAGTTTCCCTCTTGGAAAATCACACCACTGTAGGAGGAGGTCTTTAAAAGAGAGAGGCATACAGAAGGAGAAACGCCACCAGTGAGCTAACTTATAACAGACGGCTGAAGAAAAAGAGCACTGAGCAAAGATATGATTAACTAAATCTGAATAATTGTTGCACAACAGACAAGAGATGTCAGTTTGGTTCATGAGACAAAGCCTAGATAAATACTCTTTTGTGCCAAGCCTCTCCAAAAACGCCAACCAAACGGTTATTTCCACCTTTGGGGGTGCAAGATTTTTCCAAATTAGATCATAAGGAATGTCTGTAGGGGGGGAAGAAGGAATGGAAGATTGGATACAACCATATGCAGATTTTACAGAAAATACTCTTCTTAGGTCATGTTTCCAAAGCTTTCTATCATTTCTGACAGGCGAGAAGCAAAAGGATTGTAACAATTCAAACAGATCATTGAGTAAATTTACCTCGCAAGTCCATACACTGCAAGAAAATAGTAACGAAAAAATTTTCGTTACTAATTTAGCAACAGAAAGTGATTTCCATTACTATTTAGCAACAGCAAATAACTTTCGTTGCTAAAATTGGTTAATTTCAATTTATTTAGCAACGGAATAAAAAAATGGTGGAATTTCGTTGCTAAAAAATAGCAATGAAAATTAGTAATGGAATTCGATAACCGTTGCTAAATTTGGCGACAATAGATGGTGCAAAATTTTGGAATGAAAATTAGCAACGAAATTCGAATTCCGTTGCTAAATAAGGGACCTTAAAAAAATTAGTTGCGAAAATAGCAATGAAGTTAAATTTCGTTGCTAAATTAGCAACGAAAAATGAATTCCGTTGCTATATTACAGAGCCAAAAAAATTCAGTTGTTAGAATAGCAATAGAATTCATTTTAGCAATGGGAAAAAATTATGTTGCTAAATTAGCAACGAAAATGAATTCGGTTACTATTCTAACAACTGAATTTTTTTAATGCCTGTTAGTTAGCAATGAAATTTAATTTCGGTTGCTAAATTACCAACCTTAATGCAATTAAGTTTCGAAATAGCAACGGAGATTTTTTTCAGTTGCTAAAATAGCAATGGAATAAACATTTTGTTGCTATTTCTTTTTTTCCCCTAGGTATAATGTAACGCTCCAAAACTCGAGTGGTTTGTGAATATTTTTAATATGTGAATAGTGCTTTTAATATTGGTTTGCAAGGATCGATTTATTAAGGATGTGATACGAGTAAGTATAAATTTTAAGTTTTTGAATTTATAATTTAAACCAAAATACATTTTAGTAATAAAAAATTATAAAATAAATAATAATAATAATAATAATAATAATAATAATAATAATAATAATAATAATAATAATAATAATAATAATAATAATAGAATTGTCTAAACAAAGTACAGTAAAGATTATGAGTCTTGAAGAAAAAAAAACATTATATCCATTTTACCAAACATAATAGCTTTTAACTATTCATAATTAAAATTGATTCTGTAAAATATTAATTATAATTTAATGAAATATATTTTTACTAATTTTATATAATTATAAATTATCACTCTTTTAATTATCATCTTTTTTTAATTCATATACAAGAATAAAGTAAAAAAATACTTTATTAATATTTTTTAAAAATTTAAAACTATCACTTTAAAAAATAATTGTGGTAATTACGACAGATTGAATATAATAAACAATCTAATAAAATTCTCCTAATCTTCTTTTAAGTTATAAATCAATTCATCAAGTTTGTCTTTATAAGGAAAAAAGGGACCATTAAAGGAAATAGAAAAAGACAATAAGAGGAAAAAAAAAAGAAGAAGAAGAAAGGGGGAGAGACACGGCGAACAGGGGAGACCGAAATCCCCACCTTCATCCGACCAACAGCGCTACACCGGTTGCGCCATCACTGACGATTTCTAATGCCTCCATGCGCTGTCCCTTCATTCGCTGGCTTCAGGTCGCAAGTTTTGTTCGTCAAACTACCATCCGCCTTCTCTCTCTTTATCGTATGCTTCTTCTCCTCCCTCCGGCCACTTGCAACGGAAACCAGCCACAAGTACAGTACCAGCGAGTCCCCAAGGACGAGGCGCTCATCCTGGTGTCCTCCGTCTATTCTTAATTGCCGGCGACAAGCAAATTGGAGAAAGGAGAAGCCGATGGTTCTTGAGTAGATCTCGATCAAGCGGTGGTGCGTTGGAGCACGTGATCACTGTCATTGGACTTCTCTTGACGTTGGCTACCTCCAGGTGTCCTTGGTTTCACGCCAGCGAGGCTCCGGTGAAGGTCTTAAGGGATTTCTTACAAAGGATTCTTATGGTCTTTTTTGGTCTTGTTTCCTTTTTTTCAGTGGTCATGGCCTACCGATCTTCCCATCTTTTCTTCTTCAAAACCCACCATGGTATATTTCATTATATTTCAAATACACTTTCTGTCTTTCATTTAAGGCTTTTTAAATGTAATTTTATTTGCTGTGTCTTTTGGTTCAGGATCAAGTGAAGAAGATTGAAGGAGTTCTTACCATGGCTAGAGCTTTAATCAGAGAAGCTTTGCTGGACCAGAATTGCACATCTTCATCGCATTATGATTTGGATATTCTTCCTCGAGGAACAATTTGCAAAAACCCTTGTGCTTTTCACAAGTACTCATTTGAATATTTGTGAATTATATTTGCTTAATTCATTACTTTCCTGAATTCAATATCTAATATTACTTGTATAGAAAATTTGATTAAAAAAAAAATCCTTAAAAAACTAATATTTAAATTCTCCAACAGTGGTGCCAGATGCTTCAACTAACCAAATCTCAAAATGGTTATTTATAATCAAAGGGGGCCTAGGATTGTGAAATTTACCATAAATAAATAAAAGGGCAAACGTGCATTAATTTACGAATTATGGGGAGATATACATGGGTCTGGAATCTGCCTCACTTGTCTCTATATTTGGACATTGGGTGCACTTGTTAACCTTAATTAAAACAGAATTAGTCAGATCCAATTAATTTTTGAAGTCTTTTCTATGTTATAAGTTTAAATTCTCAAGGTCAAATTTTAAATTATTTTATGACAAAATAATATATGTTTTTGGTTCTTGGATTGGTCGAGATTATTCTATTGACTCCTCATCTAACTAAAAAACAATTTAAGATTTCTGAGTATATTTCATAGTGGTAAAGAGAAGAAGAATGGGAGCTCTTGAATATCTCTCTAACTTCTGTACTTTCACCAGCACAATAACCAAACGCAAACCAATGCAGATATGCTCATTAAATCTGTTTACAATATGTTGGTTGTTTATTACTAATCTCTTACTAAACTACTACTTATAATGAGAAATGAAGTTAAGTGATTATTGTTTCTCAAACAGTGGAAATCAAAGTGAAAATGGACTGTGATGGGTGTGGATTTCTTTATGGCTCTTGTGGTTGCTGAAAATATGTTGAATGTGCAAGGTCTTTAGAAAAAGAAAAATCTTACTGATTTTGGAATTGTCACTCAATGCATTGTTTCATGGGTCAATGACCACTTAATAAAATATATGTCATATAAATATTGTATAGCTCCAAAAAGAAAGTTCCAATGCTAATTATATGTAAGTGCTACTCAAAAAACTTTCAATGTTATTTTATATAAATGCTAATTGTTATATACATTCAATTTCAGTCTCTCTAAAAGAATAATTACTTCTTACCTATTCAAATTGGAAATTCTATTAATTGCTTTTCTGTATTTCATGAAATTATGAAAGAGTTTGGTATGAGTATATCCGAAAATTCAATCATTGAATCCTGGACTTCTACTAATAGAAGCTTTCCTCAATCTGTTGTTGTTCGTCAGCTGTCTTTTATATTCTTGATTTCCAAAAAGCCTGAAACATTGTGAACCCTGTTACCTTGTCATTGCAGACTTCCTCACAATATTTAAACGTTTAGATGTTCCATCCACAAATTGAAGAACTTAAAATGGTTTTTTTCCATCAGGTATAGATTTTTTACTATAAACTGCAGCGATATTGCCCACAAAACTTCAGATTCAGAATTATCCAAAGTTGAAACCAAGCCAAGCACTTTTCTATGTGCTTTATTTCCTATTTTGTGGGGTTTGAAGATTTGTTCGACTCGCTCTGTCAGTTATAATTGGTTCTTTATATATGCAATTTTTTATATCCTTTTGTCAGAAGAAGTTGATCAAGCGAGAGCCATGCTCTACAAGCAGCTTTTAATTCAATCCACTTGCTGTCTAAATGGCCCCTGTTTCAAACTATATATGAATCTGATGTTTTAGCAATTTACATTAGATGGTTCTGCTAATTAGGCTTGATGTATAGATTTGGTTTAGTCTCGGGTTGAATTAGCTTGCTGTTCTTTTCGGTATTTTTAATTTGCAATAGCAGTAGAGCTTATATAGGACCTGATTGTGACTAAGGATGCTGATTTGTGCAGAAATAAAGGAATGGCAACAAAGATATTTATTTGTTAAAGTGTTTAATGAAATAAGTATTTAATGAATAAATATAAGTAAAAATTGATTTGAAAAGGCAGATGACTCTAATTTCATCACTTGATTGATGTTGTTAATCCCAAAACATATTGCATAATTATGACCTTCTATAAATCATAATTATTGTATATTCAAGGTCTATGACTAAATGATTGTGTTATTCAGATAGGTGCTGTATCATTTGTTCTTTTTCTTTAACATATGGTATTTTTAAGTTCTTAAATTCTAAACTGATGTGACTAACGTTTAGATTATTTGTTCTGAAAATGCATTGTCTCTATGAGGCATCTTTTCTGTTATACTTGGAGTTTCATTAGAAGTTTAAATGCAATGCATCTTCTCTGTTATTGAGTTTTGCTAGTTAGCATGTAAGAATAACATGTACTTTCTATATTTCTTTTAGTTATAATGAGATTACTTCCAAAATAAAAAGTACGTTTTGACTTGTTTAATGCTGGAGTCAATATCTGCTCAATATATTACCTGATTTTATGAAGGTGCTTCTAAATCCTTGTTGATAGCTTAGGCATATATTATTTCTATACAATTTTTACCAACAGTTTCGTCAGTGGTTGAGTAATGTTAGATTTTATTAAATGAATATATTCCCCAAGGTTCCAAAATAACTAATATCAAAATCAAGTTACCTGTACATAAATTCAATATGGGAATTATTTTGTTAAATGATCAACCTTAATTTGTTTTGTTGTTTTGAGATTGTTATGATGTAAGAAGACCAATTTGCTTGCTTTTGAGTATGAATGTTGATATGAGATGCATGCCATTATTTTACTCAATATGCAGCTGCAATAGACTGTAGCAGGGGTGTTTTACTATTTTGATGAACTTTATATACAACCTAGCATGTTCTAGTAAAAATAGTTTTAATATAATCCATGTAAATTATCCTCTATATCTATGTTTTTGTTCTATATACTTGTTCCCCTGTAACGGATGATCCAGTATGTGTTTTTTTCTCTCTTCTTTGTTGTTTCTTTGGGGAGAGGATTGGAGAAGGGCTTGTGAGTTATTCTGCTTAAAATATGAATAGATTTTTTAAAAGCGATATTGTTTATTTATTTTATAAATTTGTAAACATGATCATATTGTTGGTATTGTTGTATTATTGGTTGATAGTTTCAGTTATATATCTACGCCTCCAAATGATTCACCCTGCTGTTTGGTGACTGGTGAATATGGATGGACAGCAAATATGGAGAGAGTCACGAGAGCTCAAGCATTAAGGGACAACAGTATGGCCAGATACATGTCAAGCAAAAAGACGAAGGAGATCAACCCAGAAAATCCCATAATGGAGGAACTAAGGAAGAAAGCTAATGTTGACAAGAACGACAAGACATCAAGTAACTAATGTTTCATTCTAGACTCTTTTTTTCTATTGTTATTGAGTTCAATATTCATCTTTCTAGGTCTTGCACCTGAGATTCCTAAGGATTTGTATCATCTCATCAAGAAGGCTATTGCAATTAGGAGGCATTTAGAGAGGAATAGATTGTGTTTTGCTTAATCTGCTGTGGAACTGTCATCATGGGAATGGATGTGTCTCATGGCTCTCTTGGGCATTCTGACCAACTCAGTAGCTGTAGCTAACGTGAGCTGAAATCAATTTCACAATTGAATTTAGATGCTATCAAAACTGGTGAATAATCTCTGACTACAGTAATCTTTTACCCTTTTACTAGCTAGGCTGAGATGGTTTAGGATGGTATATAGTTTTGACTTATATTTAATTTGTTCTTATTGATATTTTGTCCAGGCTTTGAAGAGAAGCAATTATGACGCTGAACCAATGCTACGAACATGTGGTATTTCAATCAATACCAGCTTTGCTCCAGTTATTTTGTTTGCTCTTTATAGTCTAATGTCTATTGTGTTAAAGAAGTAAAGGATTGTAGTGCTTGTATTATAGTCCCAATGAATGAAAAAAAAATCAATATATCTTATTTAAATTTCTTGGGGTGTGCATCTGATTGGGACTGGTTGTCATTCTTATTTCTATGCTCTCAATATAATAATTTTCCTTTCTTTTGGGACTAGTAATAATTCTCAATTAGAAAACATTGGATTTATCAGTTCATAAGGATGTATATTCTTTGTTTGTCAGTGTAATTGCTAAGATTGTAAAATCTGTTTCAGCTATAAGTACTTATTTGATTTTATTGATGTTCAGAACCTCTTTAATTCAAACTTCCTTTATATTTTCACTTAATGACCTTTTGCAGTATGATTTGCTTTCAATTTACTATTTTGTCATGAAAGTTTCTTCTATGGATATATTGTAGTTGGTATTTTCATGCACTTTGGAACTCTGGATATTTGAAAAAGGGAAACTTATATCTTTTGACAACAAGTACCAAAGGATATATGTTTTAACTGATAATTTCCTAGAGATTAGAGTTAATAGGGGGTTGTAGAGAAAAATGTGCATGTATGCATGCATTTGTTAACAGAAATCTGATTATGTACCCTATATAATAGAAGCAGTATCATCTTTTATGTCAAATTTTATTTCTTTCTTGTCATGTTTGTATTTAAGTGTCATCAAATGTCTTTTTTACAGCAATGGATGATTGCAGGTGCACTTTTGCTTCAATTGTTAGATATAGGCTTCTGCATAAATATTGATTTTCTAACTTCGAAAGTAAAAGTAATTTTGTGTAAAAAATTAACAATAATTTAGTGAAGAAATAGCGAAGATAATTCCGTCGCAATTTTTTTTAAATACTATCCGAATTTAGCCGCGGAAACTTTAATCCGGTTGCTAGAAATAGCAACGAAAATTGATTTCGGTTGCTATAAATAACAACAGAATTTCTATTTAGTTGCTAAATATAGCAACGAAAATTATTTTCGGTTGCTAAAAATAGCAACTAAATTTCTATTCGGTTGGTAAAAATAGCAATGGAAAATCTAATTCCGTTGTTAAATTTAGCAACAAAAATAATTTTCGTTGCTAAGAAATACCAACCTTCAAATTTCCCACCGAATGTTCCGTTGCTATTTTTTATTAGCAACGAAAATTTAACAAATTTGGTTGCTAATTTCCGTCGTTATTTCTTAATTTTCTTGTAGTGATAGATTTCTCTTACACTAAAATAACCAAATCCAAGTGCCTTCAACCCATTTGCCACAATTGATAATGTATGCATCTGGATGAGAAGATAAAGAGAATAATCGAGCGTATCGACATTTGAGAGCCTAGTGCCCAATCCACAAATCATGCTAGAACAAACATTTAATACCTTCACCTACTTCAACTCGAATGCCATAAGCCAAAGGTTGAATTTTCTGTGTATTGACGATGTCTCTCTAAATAAGGGAAAATTTCCCAGAATTTGAGAAACTAGGATAATTTGAAATGCCCAGTTGGTTTTTGCTTTTGATACTTTTTTGCCACAAGGAACCGTCCGATGGATCAAGCCTCCAAAGCTATTTAAACAAAAGACAAGAATTCCTGATTCCCAAAGAACTCACCCCCAGATCACCTAGTATTTTATGATTCTCAATAATTTTACATCCAACCTTGCATATTTTGTTGGCATCCATTGATCCCCCCTCCAAAGAAACCTCCTCATGATGCTTTTAAGATTATTCAAAACTTCTACCGAAATTTTGAAGAGAGAAAGATAGTACAATGGCAAGCTGGATAATGTTGTCATGATAAGCATTAATCTGCCAGCAATAGAGAGAAATTTAAATTTCCATCCTGAGAGCTTTGAAAAGAATTTGTCCAGGACCGGCTTCTACATATCTTTTCTGCGTGGATTTGCACCAATTGGAAGGCCCAGGTATGTGCAAAGTAGATTTTAAACCTGACATTTGATCAAGTTCGTATAGGAGTTAAGAATTACTTGTGTCAAGTTTACACCAATCAGAGAGCTTTTGAAGAAGTTTATATGCAGTCTAAATGCCATAACAAAGAGTCTTAATACTCTTTTGACATTCAAGATCATCTCCAAATCATTTTGAATTAGAATAAGAGTATCATCCGCATATTAAAGATGTACGACTTTAATGCTAGATGGGTCCTGAGGAGTAAGCTTTAAACCTTTAAAGAGGTTCATTTGATTTGCCTTCTTAATTAAAGTAGACAGGGCCTCAGCCACAATAATGAACAAGAATGGAGAGAGAGGGTCTCCTTGCCTAAGCCCCCACGATAAAGAAATTTCATTCGTAGGACTGCCATTTACTAGGATGGATACTCTAGCAGTAGAAACACAATCTTTTACCCAAGCCCACCAAGTATAACCAAAATTCATATTCTCTATTATAATCAAGAAATTCCCAAGACACAGAGTTAAAAGCTTTGTGAAAATCAATTTTGAAAAGTAGACCTCTATCTTTAGATTTTTGACAAAAGTGAATAATTTCGTTTGCCACCATTACTCCATCCAAGATTTTCCTACCTTTAACAAAAGCACTTTTTTCTTCGTTAATCACCTCGCCCAGCACCTCTTTGATTCTCAAAGCTAGAAGTTTTGATATGATCTTATAGAGACTGTGAATTGGGTTGATGGGCTTGAAATCCTTTAGATTTGAAGCTCCCAAGGTCTTTGGAATTAAAGTTATAAAAGAAGAATTAATACCTTTAGGCAATTTTTCGAAGAGATGGAATGTGTGAACTGTCACACCCTTCTATGAACAGTCTTTTTCGATGTTGACTTAACCGTAACAGTGAAAATTTTTTTTTGATTAACTTATTAATCATAACCTAATACTGAATCCAATTTCATACCATTATTATTTTTTTGAAATTCCGACAGCATAACGGCTAGTACTTTCTAGCCTCCTGAAAAATCCAAACAAGTACAGCCTCTCAGAGGCATCACAATTCATATAAACAACAATCATATAACAATAGAACAATTCATTCAATCCATACTCATCATTTACAATTCACATCTGACAATTCTCATATGAACAGTCTTTAACATATTAAAACTTATCTCAATTACATATCATTTCTATATTATCACTAACTAAGTATATACATGCCACGCTTACAAAAACAAAGATACAATAACTTCATCTTCTTGCCCTGATTCTTCGTGTAATAAGCTTCACTGTACTATGCTCCCAGAACACCTTGTAACCTGCACGCAGTAAACACTACGTGCTGAGCACTAGATATGCTCAGTGGTGACTATAAATCCAAGAATTTCCCAATTAAGCATAATTTCGTCTTTTAAGACAATACTTTTCTTATTTCAGTTAACTTGACTTAACATTAGTTCTTTAAGTTCATTAACTTGATATTATCATTTATTTATACAATTTTCTTTACTTTAACTCTAACTTTACCTTTAATTCTTATGATTCTTACCTGGCTTAACTTGTACTTTTACAGTTTCTTAATTACATTAGCTTTTACTCTTACTGTTTCTCCTTACTTTAACGTTTACTTTTACGGTATCTTTTTGCTTTACTTTTCCTTTCACGTTGATTTCATTGTCTTTTCATTTAACAAGTTATATTGGTACTAATGTCTTTACTTATGGATCTTATTTCATTCTTTTTACATTAATCGCATTCAACTACTTTTAAAATGTATATTTTATATATAAATCTTCATATTATTCTTTTTACACTTACTCATGTTCAACATACTTGTAACCTATTCATTTTACCTTGTTTTGTCCTTTTAGCGTAAAATTACGCTTTTGGTCCTTTTGTCTAAAAAGGTCATTTTCAGAATCTTTAAGTTACTAAATTACTATTTTACCCTTGTTATACGTTTCCTTATTCAAATTGCTCTTTTTATCTTAATTTTGGTAAAATTACAATTTTACCCCTAAACTTCTAATTCTTTTCTCTTAGGTCCTGCTTCACATTTAATCTTGACTTATAACTTCCTATTCATTCTTTTAACTTTGTTTTCATGTAAAGATGCATATTAAATCACTTTCTTTATAATTATGCAATTAATGATCATTTATGGTTTAATTCTTATAAAACATTTTCTTTTTTTCTTTTAAAACAGTTCTTTCCTTTTAAAAGAAGTCTTTTGCGTTTATGACTTTTCATATTCCTTTCATTTAAACAATATTGATTTATTCATTTCCAGTACGCCCCCAGTACAATACAGACCCAGCAGAAAACCTTTAGACCGGATATACGGGACGTGGACCTCACAGGGCCACAATAAAATGAGAAATAACCTCTAAAAGTCATCTCTCACAACATATGAACATATGACAGTACGTATGATATATATATACTATGGAGATCAACGATCCGTCCATAGTAAAGCAAGTCGCCATGACTTGCACCGCGGTACAGAAATCCCTATGGCCAACCAATTATATCCTGAACTAAGTTTTACTGCCAGACACTTGCTAAGGGCATAAAACATTACATTAAGCTGTTAAACGTTTTCTTTTTACACTTTTAATTGCTGTACAACATCATTTAAATTCTTTTAAAGTAATGTGTGCACTTTTGCGACACATTACAAACATTCACATCTTTTTAGTACTTTTTAACCTTTCAGAACGTTTTATTTCCTTTCTTATGAATTCTTACATTTTTGGGTCAATTACACTCTTTTCAGTGCTTTTGATCACTTAAAGATTTTCTCTTTTATTGCTTCACTTCCTTTTCATATTATGCTTTTTAAGTCACTTTTTAGCCCTTTAATATACTTATGAATTATAAACATTTATAATTCACATTCCTTTCATTCTTTTTAGGTAATTGCATTCATTTTACTTTTATCCGACATATGGGTCATTCGGATACGCCATTAATACTAATTCATTTTACAATAATTTAGTCTTTTAGTACTTTTATATTGACTAATTTATTTTGATAAATTAGTCGCATTTGTACTTTAACTTTTCAATCTTTTCTACGTTTTATAAATTATAGCATTACAGTGCATAATTTCTTATTGTGTTGTCTATTATACATTATTTACAATAATTCGGTAATTAACCTTTTTATGACTAATTTATGTGATAAATTAGTCAAACCTTTAATTTATAACTTTTTAACTTTTATTCGGAATTTGTAATATTTATACGGGTTGTGAATTATTTAGTAATAATTCACTCATTTATTTGAATTTAAGAACATCTTAATAACATTTAATCATTACATGTACTATACTTTTTACTTTCTTAGTCCGTCATTTGACCTTTTATCTTCCTTCATTTTATTGTAAGCAACATAAATTAAGTTATCTTAATCTACTATTTTGGGCTTATTTATTGAATTATTTGTCAATAATTCAATAATTATTTCAGAATTATTCTTATTATTATTCATTTAAATCTCATGAATTTAACATATTATTTATTTTACTTTTATTAGCCTTTTTCACTTATTACATTAATTAATTATATTAATTAATCATGTATGTCTTATTAATTATTTAACAATAATTTATTATTTTCTTAAAACATATAGTTCAATGTTTGACTTATAATTTTCCAATAGTTTCCATAATTTTACTTCAAAATTATGGACAATTTCAATTTATATACTTATTATCAATTTAAGGCATAATTAATAAAATTCCTTAATTTTATTAATTATTAACATACAATACATAGTTCACAAATATTCAAATAATACCAATAATTTTCTTAACTTAGATTACATGTCAAATTTAAGCTTAATTAACATATAATTAAACAATTACACATTAACTCAAATAATTCATATTAAATTCAATATTTTTCTCTAATTACAATTAAAGGCAAAATTCAGTAAGATTAAGGGAAATTGAAGGATTTTATAGTCACATACCCGTCGGTGTCGAAAATTCCATTTTTCTGGTCACCGGAGTCTCGCCGGCGCGTGGCCGGAGCCTCACCGGAAACTGCACCGACACTCCTCACTTGTAGCCGGCATCACGAGAAGTTCATTGGTGGCCTTCACGCGCCCCAATGCAGCTTCGTTTGGCCGGAAAAGCCACGGGAACCGCCGGAAACCACCATTTTCGATCTACTCAACGCCGGCGATTGGGGACGATCGGTTGCCACCGGTCGATGCGTCTCGCCGAGAGGAGTCGCCCGGTGGTCACCGTGTCGCCGTCAGCCGCCTGTAGTCGCCGGAAAAAGGAGAAGAAACATCCCGACCGACGGAGAGAGATCCGCCTAATTCTCGCCGTTTCATCGATCGCCGGAGGGAAAGAAGAGAACGGGGAGGGGGTGGCAGCCGCACCGGTCGCCGGCGCAAGGTCGCTGGCCGGCGGCGGCGCCTCCACCTTCCTCTTTCTCCTTCCGCTCCTTCCGTTCCCGATTCTGCCTCTCCCTCTTTTTTTTTTCTTCTTTCTTTCTTTTCCCTTATTACCCTTTTGCCCCAAATCCTATATATATATAGGCAAATGGCCCAAACCGGTTTCCTCCCTTCCAGGCATCATATCACTCCGAAAATAGTACCATTAGCTTTCTTTCATCAAAAATAGCTTGTACATAAATTTTCGGCTCAATCAGAGTCCGTTACCGGTCCGATTCAAAAACTGTCAAAATCACCGAAACACTTATTTATTTTTACCAAAATATTCTTCATGAAATTTCATGAATAACTGTAAACTTTAACAATTTTTGAAATCCATTTACTATTTTTAAAATAAGGTCAAAGTTCGGTCAAACCAAAACCGATCCGGTACCTTTTTCGTATTTTTAACTTTTCGAGGCCCAAATGACCTCAATTTCACTTCAAATTTCAACCCCGAGGTCACCGTGACCAATACTTTCCAATGGTCAAATAAAATATTTTCGGATTTCGGGTGTCCTTTCGGGCCCGAAAAACCCTATTCACTGCCGGAAAGTACAATTCACGGCTAACCCGGTGTTGAGGCCATTACAATTCTCCCCTACTAATAAAAATTTCGTCCTCGAAATTTACTTACATTTAAAAGTAGAGGATACTAAACAGTGATCTTATCGTTTCTTTCACATTTAATGATTCCAAAACATCTTTGTCATTGGAATCCGTTTACTTTTAAACTGACTAAGCTCAATATCAATAACCTTTATCAGTAGCTCTTTTCTTTGGTCCCAACATCCTTGTGCCAAGTCCTTTCATATCTTGAATCAAATCAAGATTTGCTAACTTCGTTACATTTTCATTTAATCCACTATAAAGAATTCAAAATTTCTTTCTGACAATGCCTTAGCAAGAGTCAGATTCTATTATAAACACATTCTCTTTACAGTCATTATCACAATCCGATACATTTTACCATATCTGATCTTTCAAACTCTGAGTTATTCACTCGAACTAATCATTAGCCCAAGGGTGAATTACTATACCAGTATTGAGATTATTGCCAATCTCTCACTTTACATCTTTTCTCTTTAACATTCAAACAGTCCAATAGCAGATCCTCTAATCACATTGTACCATTTCCAATTATCCTTACCGATCTTTCATGCATTAACACATTCAAACCATTGCTTATCTCATCTGTCACATTGCACTTTCAATCTGATTGTCAGAACTAAACTTTTAACCCTGGTTCATCTGGTGTCTTTCAGAATATAAAGCACTACTATCTCGGTAGGTTTCAGTCACTTCACTAACTTTTATTTCATATCCAGATAAATTTTAAGAATTCCACTTTTAACCAGATATCACATTCATTAGATTGAGCAGATAATCACTTTTCTTTTAATTTCCACATAACAATTTCAAACATTGACCATATTATTTTGATCATCTCAGAACATATCAGAGGGTTATTACAATAATCCTCTAACATTGATCTAAGAGAAAGTGGAAAACCTTTTTCTATCTTTTCACAAAGGCGAGCCATACATTGACCCCTCTGTGCATCACGACCAATAACCCATAATGGCCGCATCAATTGCAGAAAACAATCTTGAGTACACTATTTCTCATCTCGTTCTTAGATCGTCCCTATGCTCATCATATCCCCTGTCAGTTTTTCCTATCAAGTGGGGCCTAAACATATGATATAATGCAATTCAGATGCTATCAGACAATGTGAAATGCTATGCAATGAATGTATGATTTCATGTATGCAAACGGAATACTGTCATGTATTCCCATATAATGCAGACATCAGAACCCATCCCAGTACTATGAAATGTACAATCAAATCCCCACATCTGTAAAGAAATCACTGACAGGTATATATATAGAACATCTTAGACAACCTTGACTTATAACATCTTGCTCATTAACATGCTTATATTATAACAATCCAATTAACATATCTCTGTATCCTGGACATTTTATCAAATCTCAATATACAATTCCATGTTAACTTCTGACACATTCTTTACTTTGTCTTTCCTTGGACTATTTCTCATCCACATAGATGCTTAGATACTCACATATAAACTCAGTTTCAATCAACCTTCCATTTCCCTGCTTTAATCTCCAAAAGATGTCAAGCAGCAATTCTTTCATTCTCTTATTACCATCTTTACTTGTGCAGAATCAATCCTTTCACACTTGACAATCTCAGTCAAATGTCAACTTTTCACTTTTAAACCTATAAGGGAACAAGTACACTTCAGACTCATTGACACTTATCCACTTATAATTGGCATGTATATACAGACAAACCTATCACTTCACCTCATCCCACTCCGATCTTAGAACCGCTTAAACCATTGCTCTGATACCACAAAATGTCACACCCTTCTATGAACAGTCTTTTTCGATGTTGACTTAACCGTAACAGTGAAAATTTTTTTTTGATTAACTTATTAATCATAACCTAATACTGAATCCAATTTCATACCATTATTATTTTTTTGAAATTCCGACAGCATAACGGCTAGTACTTTCTAGCCTCCTGAAAAATCCAAACAAGTACAGCCTCTCAGAGGCATCACAATTCATATAAACAACAATCATATAACAATAGAACAATTCATTCAATCCATACTCATCATTTACAATTCACATCTGACAATTCTCATATGAACAGTCTTTAACATATTAAAACTTATCTCAATTACATATCATTTCTATATTATCACTAACTAAGTATATACATGCCACGCTTACAAAAACAAAGATACAATAACTTCATCTTCTTGCCCTGATTCTTCGTGTAATAAGCTTCACTGTACTATGCTCCCAGAACACCTTGTAACCTGCACGCAGTAAACACTACGTGCTGAGCACTAGATATGCTCAGTGGTGACTATAAATCCAAGAATTTCCCAATTAAGCATAATTTCGTCTTTTAAGACAATACTTTTCTTATTTCAGTTAACTTGACTTAACATTAGTTCTTTAAGTTCATTAACTTGATATTATCATTTATTTATACAATTTTCTTTACTTTAACTCTAACTTTACCTTTAATTCTTATGATTCTTACCTGGCTTAACTTGTACTTTTACAGTTTCTTAATTACATTAGCTTTTACTCTTACTGTTTCTCCTTACTTTAACGTTTACTTTTACGGTATCTTTTTGCTTTACTTTTCCTTTCACGTTGATTTCATTGTCTTTTCATTTAACAAGTTATATTGGTACTAATGTCTTTACTTATGGATCTTATTTCATTCTTTTTACATTAATCGCATTCAACTACTTTTAAAATGTATATTTTATATATAAATCTTCATATTATTCTTTTTACACTTACTCATGTTCAACATACTTGTAACCTATTCATTTTACCTTGTTTTGTCCTTTTAGCGTAAAATTACGCTTTTGGTCCTTTTGTCTAAAAAGGTCATTTTCAGAATCTTTAAGTTACTAAATTACTATTTTACCCTTGTTATACGTTTCCTTATTCAAATTGCTCTTTTTATCTTAATTTTGGTAAAATTACAATTTTACCCCTAAACTTCTAATTCTTTTCTCTTAGGTCCTGCTTCACATTTAATCTTGACTTATAACTTCCTATTCATTCTTTTAACTTTGTTTTCATGTAAAGATGCATATTAAATCACTTTCTTTATAATTATGCAATTAATGATCATTTATGGTTTAATTCTTATAAAACATTTTCTTTTTTTCTTTTAAAACAGTTCTTTCCTTTTAAAAGAAGTCTTTTGCGTTTATGACTTTTCATATTCCTTTCATTTAAACAATATTGATTTATTCATTTCCAGTACGCCCCCAGTACAATACAGACCCAGCAGAAAACCTTTAGACCGGATATGCGGGACGTGGACCTCACAGGGCCACAATAAAATGAGAAATAACCTCTAAAAGTCATCTCTCACAACATATGAACATATGACAGTACGTATGATATATATATACTATGGAGATCAACGATCCGTCCATAGTAAAGCAAGTCGCCATGACTTGCACCGCGATACAGAAATCCCTATGGCCAGCCAATTATATCCTGAACTAAGTTTTACTGCCAGACACTTGCTAAGGGCATAAAACATTACATTAAGCTGTTAAACGTTTTCTTTTTACACTTTTAATTGTTGTACAACATCATTTAAATTCTTTTAAAGTAATGTGTGCACTTTTGCGACACATTACAAACATTCACATCTTTTTAGTACTTTTTAACCTTTCAGAACGTTTTATTTCCTTTCTTATGAATTCTTACATTTTTGGGTCAATTACACTTTTTTCAGTGCTTTTGATCACTTAAAGATTTTCTCTTTTATTGCTTCACTTCCTTTTCATATTATGCTTTTTAAGTCACTTTTTAGCCCTTTAATATACTTATGAATTATAAACATTTATAATTCACATTCCTTTCATTCTTTTTAGGTAATTGCATTCATTTTACTTTTATCCGACATATGGATCATTCGGATACGCCATTAATACTAATTCATTTTACAATAATTTAGTCTTTTAGTACTTTTATATTGACTAATTTATTTTGATAAATTAATCGCATTTGTACTTTAACTTTTCAATCTTTTCTACGTTTTATAAATTATAGCATTACAGTGCATAATTTCTTATTGTGTTGTCTATTATACATTATTTACAATAATTCGGTAATTAACCTTTTTATGACTAATTTATGTGATAAATTAGTCAAACCTTTAATTTATAACTTTTTAACTTTTATTCGGAATTTGTAATATTTATACGGGTTGTGAATTATTTAGTAATAATTCACTCATTTATTTGAATTTAAGAACATCTTAATAACATTTAATCATTACATGTACTATACTTTTTACTTTCTTAGTTCGTCATTTGACCTTTTATCTTCCTTCATTTTATTGTAAGCAACATAAATTAAGTTATCTTAATCTACTATTTTGGGCTTATTTATTGAATTATTTGTCAATAATTCAATAATTATTTCAGAATTATTCTTATTATTATTCATTTAAATCTCATGAATTTAACATATTATTTATTTTACTTTTATTAGCCTTTTTCACTTATTACATTAATTAATTATATTAATTAATCATGTATGTCTTATTAATTATTTAACAATAATTTATTATTTTCTTAAAACATATAGTTCAATGTTTGACTTATAATTTTCCAATAGTTTCCATAATTTTACTTCAAAATTATGGACAATTTCAATTTATATACTTATTATCAATTTAAGGCATAATTAATAAAATTCCTTAATTTTATTAATTATTAACATACAATACATAGTTCACAAATATTCAAATAATACCAATAATTTTCTTAACTTAGATTACATGTCAAATTTAAGCTTAATTAACATATAATTAAACAATTACACATTAACTCAAATAATTCATATTAAATTCAATATTTTTCTCTAATTACAATTAAAGGCAAAATTCAGTAAGATTAAGGGAAATTGAAGGATTTTATAGTCACATACCCGTCGGTGTCGAAAATTCCATTTTTCTGGTCACCGGAGTCTCGCCGAAGCCTCGCCGGCGCGTGGCCGGAGCCTCACCGAAAACTGCACCGACACTCCTCACTTGTAGCCGGCATCACGAGAAGTTCATTGGTGGCCTTCACGCGCCCCAATGCAGCTTCGTTTGGCCGGAAAAGCCATGGGAACCGCCGAAAACCACCGTTTCCGATCTACTCAACGCCGGCGATTGGGGACGATCGGTTGCCACCGGTCGATGCGTCTCGCCGAGAGGAGTCGCCCGGTGGTCACCGTGTCGCCGTCAGCCGCCTGTAGTCGCCGGAAAAAGGAGAAGAAACATCCCGGCCGACGGAGAGAGATCCGCCTAATTCTCGCCGTTTCATCGGTCGCCGGAGGGAAAGAAGAGAACGGGGAGGGGGTGGCAGCCGCACCGGTCGCCGGCGCAAGGCCGCTGGCCGGCGGCGGCGCCTCCACCTTCCTCTTTCTCCTTCCGCTCCTCCCGTTCCCGATTCTGCCTCTCCCTCTTTTTTTTTTCTTTCTTTCTTTTCCCTTATTACCCTTTTGCCCCAAATCCTATATATATATAGGCAAATGGCCCAAACCGGTTTCCTCCCTTCCAGGCATCATATCACTCCGAAAATAGTACCATTAGCTTTCTTTCATCAAAAATAGCTTGTACATAAATTTTCGGCTCAATCAGAGTCCGTTATCGGTCCGATTCAAACCGATCGGTCCGATTCAAAAACTGTCAAAATCACCGAAACACTTATTTATTTTTACCAAAATATTCTTCATGAAATTTCATGAATAACTGTAAACTTTAACAATTTTTGAAATCCATTTACTATTTTTAAAATAAGGTCAAAGTTCGGTCAAACCAAAACCGACCCGGTACCTTTTTCGTATTTTTAACTTTTTGAGGCCCAAATGACCTCAATTTCACTTCAAATTTCAACCCCGAGGTCACCGTGACCAATACTTTCCAATGGTCAAATAAAATATTTTCGGATTTCGGGTGTCCTTTCGGGCCCGGAAAACCCTATTCACTGCCGGAAAGTACTATTCACGGCTAACCCGGTGTTGAGGCCATTACATGAACCATATCCACAACTTCTTGTTCTAGAGTTCCTCAGGCTGTTTTGATGAAGCTAAAATTAAAACCATTCGGTCCTGGAGCTTTTGCTCCATCACAACTCCAAATTACTCTCTTTATTTCCTCTTTTGAAAAAGGTCTTTCAAGAAAAGCATCAGAAGATAAAGATAGCTTCTTAAAAAAAGATGCTGGCAATAGAGGTCTATAATCAGATTTTTCTTTGTAGAGATCTTCATAAAAGGAAAAAAATATCATTCTTGATGGATATTTGATCCGAAATCAAACCACTGGGAGTTTGAAGTTGATTGATGCAATTAGCAGTTGATCTTGATGGAATATGACATGATATGATAATCATGATAGCACAGCGGAAAAACAAAAATTTTATCATACATACCATACATATCCAAAGATAGAATCGAAACATGCAATTTTAGGGTTATCGAACTTACAACTTTTGATGCCTTTTAAAACTTTTATTCCGATGATGACCAGCAACAAAGATGGCTTTGTCCGCCTTAGATCTCGATCACCAATGCCAAGGAATAGCCTTTTGCGCCACTCCCTCTATTCTCACACACACAATTACACCGTCGGCTTAAAAACGAGATTGCTAGATCTCTTTTTCGGTATTGTGTAAGGGTTATAGTTTGAAGCTACAAAACTTGATTTTGTACTTCTTTAGATTGCTATTACTGCTCAATAACACAAGAGAATGAGGAACAATCCTTTCTCCTTGTGAAAAATTGAACAAAAGAATTAAGAGAGAGAGTCACTATTCACGAGTTACTATTCATGCCACAAAAAAATTAGGTTTAGGGTTTTATTTCTTTTAATATATATGCTTATCCTTTGGCAAGTCATTAATCTGAATTCAACTATCCTAAGATAATTAATTCAAACTCTATCACTTCCTAAAGATAAGTAATATATTTTGAATTAAACTCCTTTGAATTTAAATTCAAATTTGAAATAAAATATAAGACATTTAAATAAATGAAATCACTTAATTTAAATATATAGCATGTGCCGAAATTCCTTGATTTCCCTCTTGGAATTTCGGCCACATCATTAAATATATAAGTGATTTAATTTAATTTAAATTCCTTTAGGCTTTAATATTCAATTAACTTAATTAACACAAGATAATTAATTAATTGAAATTAAACTTTATGGGCTGAATTTCTCTCTCTCATGGACCAAAGCCCAATAGCAATATTATAACCCATTACATACATTAATTTGACTTTAATTAAAAGCCCAAATTAATGTCCAATACTTAATTTAAATATTTTAAGCCCAATGCTTTGTGTGCGATCCTATAGGTCCATTTAATGTTGGCAATGAATTAATAAATTAATTCAAATGCTATATATATTCTCTAGCAAGATATTATAGCATTCCAAATTAAATGAAAATCCATATGACATTTGGTGACCTAATGCAATTTCGCATAGTCCCTTACCCATAAATATCAGAATTAATATAAGGCATGGAACTAGTCATCCTTATATACATTAATTCATTTCTTGATATTCCAATGACACTGAATTCTCAGATAAATAATGATTACTCATTATTTCATCTCGGTATGGCCATACACTTCTCAGTTCACTAATCAAGTGGCCGGTGATATTTTTCTCTCTTATCGAGAGGGGTAATCCCTTCACTTCTCTCATGCTCTCTAACATGAATCAGTGCATACCCAATCATACCCGTACTTGTCACTCTGTTACGAGCACGTTAGGTGTATGTCAAAGTACACAGTAATTCATAAAGAGTTTCATAGAGATTTCAGGTCTAAGAACTCCGATACAAAACTTGCATATGAGAAACACTTATGACTTGTACCATGTAGTGTTCTCATGAGCGGATCGAATCCAGATACCATATTCTTTAACATGTATCTATGATCTCTGATTGACACTCTTGTCCTAATGATCCGTAAGACAGAACTCATAAGATCAGAGAGAGCATACTAGTCTTAATTCATTTGTTATTCCCATAACAATGACTGACTAGGGATATTTAGAATGATGTCTCATTTGTTTCAAGGTCTTACAATCCATGTGCCTCACACATGATAACTTAAACCGAAACAACACTCTTGGATAGTTTTATCAATTGATATGCACAGGAATACAAAGGATAAAACAAATGCCTCATTTTATTAATTTCAAGTGTTTCGTTACAATGTATTGGGGCTAGGGCTTACACTAACAATCTCCCACTAGCACTAGTCCCAATTGGGCATAGCCCTAAGACCGAACGCTCTCAAATGAGCTTCATGCAGATTTGGACGTAACTATTTCGTCAAAGGATCTGCTACATTGTCTTCACTTGATATCTTGCTAACCTTGACGTCCCCACGATCAATGATTTCTCTGATCAGGTGGTACCTTCTGAGTATGTGTTTGGATTTCTGGTGTGACCGGGGCTTCTTAGCCTGTGCGATGGCCCCGTTATTGTCACAGAAAATTTCTAATGGATCTAGGATGCTTGGGACCACTCCTAATCCATTAATGAAATTTTTAATCCAAACAGCCTCTTTTGCAGCCTCACTTGCTGCAATATACTCAGATTCTGTAGTTGAGTCGGCAACGGTTTCTTGCTTTGAGCTTCTCCAGCTGACAGCACCACCGTTCAAAACAAAAACAAACCCAGATTGCGATCTAGAATCCTGAGTGCTGGTCTGAAAAGCAGCATCGGCATAACCTTGTATGATGAGCTCTTCTTGACCACCATACACCAAGAAGTGATCCTTAGTCCTTCACAGGTACTTAAGGATCCCTTTTACAGCAGACCAGTGCTTCTCACCAGGGTCTTGCTGAAACCTACTGGTTATACTCAGTGTATGAGCAACATCCAATCTAGTACATAACATAGCGTACATGATAGATCCAATAGCAGATGCATATGGGATTCTACTCATGTTGTCCCTTTCCTCTTTGGTTTTAGGGCACTGTTCTTTAGTCAAAGGAACTCCCAAAGCCAAAGGTATGTACCCTTTCTTTGAGTCTCCCATACTAAAATGCTTTAGTACTTTGTCTATGTACTTTTCTTGACTTAGTCCCAAAAGCCGATTCAATCTATCTCTATAGATTCGAATACCAAGTATTGTCTCGGTTTCACCTAAGTCTTTCATTGAGAAACATTTTCCCAACCATTGCTTAACCTTTTGCAATGTTGGAATATCATTCCCAATGAGAAGGATGTCGTCCACATATAGGACCAGAAACACTACTATGCTCCCACTAACCTTCTTGTACACACAAGGCTCATCTTCGTTCTTGATGAAGTCAAATTCTTTGACTGCCTCATCAAAGCGAAGATTCCAACTTCGGGATGCTTGCTTTAATCCATAAATGGATTTTTAAAGCTTGCATACCTTCTTAGGATGCTTGGGATTGACAAAACCTTCAGGCTATGTCATATACACATCCTCAAGTAAATTTTCGTTAAGGAAAGCAGTTTTGACATCCATTTGCCATATCTCATAATCATGATATGCAGCTATGGCAAGCAAGATCCTAATGGACTTGAGCATGACTACAGGCGAAAAGGTCTCGTCATAGTCTATACCATGAGTTTGTCGAAAACCTTTTGCTACTAGTCTACCTTTGTAGGTCTTATCAGCTTTTAGTTTGAATAACCATTTGCATTCAATTACCTTAGCACCTTCTGGTGGATCAACCAAGGTCCAAACCTGGTTATCGTACATTGATTGCATCTCGGATTTCATGGCTTCAAGCCAATTATCCGAGTCTGGGCTTTCAATAGCTTCTCGGTAGGTAGTAGGATCCTCACGATTTACTAACTCAATAGTGTCACTGTCGGTGATTAGAAATCCATATCTCTCAATCTCCTGACGTACCCTACCAGACCTTCTAGGTACTTGTGTAATGGGTTCTTATTCCACAACTGGTTGTGAACTTGATCCCATTTCTAAACCATCCTCTATAGGAGCTTGTGGCACTTGAATTTCTCCAAGTTCTACTTTACTCCCACTGTCTTTCTTGAGAAGGAACTCCTTTTCCAAGAAAACAGCCTTGCGAGCAACAAATACTTTGTTCTCGGCTTGTGAGTAAAAGTAGTATCCCTTTGTTTCTTTGGGATAGCCCACAAACAAGCAGACAATCGATTTGGACTCTAGTTTGTCAGATGTTAATTTCTTAACATGTGCTTCACAGCCCCAAATCTTGAGAAAAGACATATTAGGTTCTTTCCCAGTCCATACCTTGTATGGTGTCTTCTCAACTGCTTTAGTTGGAGTACGGTTCAATAGAAACGCAGCAGTTTCTAATGCATAACCCCAAAAAGAGATAGGAAGATTAGCTTGACTCATCATAGATCGAACCATGTCCAACAGAGTTCGATTTCTCCTTTCGGACACACCATTCCATTGCGGTGTTCCAGGAGGAGTGAGCTGTGAAATAATACCACACTCTTTTAGATGATCATCAAACTCTTGGCTTAAGTATTCGCCACCTCGATCTGATCGAATGGCTTTTATACTTTTGCCAAGTTGGTTTTCTACTTCGTTCTTAAACTCCTTGAATTTCTCAAAAGTTTCAGACTTGTACTTCATTAGATAGACATAGCCATATCTACTGAAGTCATCTGTGAAAGTCACGAAGTAGCTAAAACCACTTCTAACTTGTGTACTTAATGGTCCACATACATCGGTATGTATCTGTTCCAATAAGCCATTAGTCCTTTCACCTTTCTTGTTAAAAGGACTCTTTGTCATTTTTCCATGCAAACATGGCTTGCATGTGTCATAAGACTCTAAGTCAAATGACCCAAGCACTCCAGTTTTGTGGAGTCTTGAAATGCGTTTTTCGTTTGCATGTCCTAAACGACAATGCCAAAAGTAAGTAGGGTTCAATTCGTTTGATTTAACCCTCTTTGTATTAATGTTGTATATCGACTCTTTGTTTTGTAAATCAAGGATATAAAGGCCATTTTGCAACATGGCATTGCCATAAGAAATGCCTTAGCGACGAATATGAGCATTGCCATTTTTAATAACAAAATCAAATTCATCATTATCCAAACATGAAACTGAAATAATGTTTCTGCTCATAGCAGGCACATAATAACAATTATTCAAAACAATACAAAGTCCGGAAGGTAAAGTGAGGTGATAGTCGCCTATCTCCATGGCAGCAACTCGTGCTCCATTCCCCACACGGAGGTCCACTTCATTCTTTCCAAGTAACCGCCTATTTCTTAGCCCCTGCACATTTGAACAAATGTGAGAACCACAACCGGTATCCAATACCCAAGTGGTAGAAATAGAAAGGTTAATTTCAACAACAAAAATACCAGAACTGGACGCCTTGGCTCCATTCTTCTTTTGTTCTTCCTTAAAGAGAGCGCAATTCTTCCTCCAATGCCCTATCTTGTTGCAATGGAAGCAAGTGCTCTCACTCTCTTTGAGTTTTGGCGCTTTGGGCTTGGATTGGGCCTGAGGTGCACTCCCACTTGACTTGGGTTTTGCCTTTCCCTTTCCCTTTCCCTTAGCGGGTCCCTTCTTAATTCCCTTTTGAACCATTAGAACGGGATTGGTCTTTCGAATGTTCTCTTCAGCATTCTTAAGCATCCCATGAAGCTCAGTGACTGACTTGTTCATTGCATGCATGTTATAATTCATCACAAATGGATCATAAACAGCAGGCAATGATCCTAAGATCAAGTCAGTGGCCAATTCCTTTGGCACTAATACCTCAAGCTTCTCAAGAGTATCAAGATACCCTTTCATCTTGAGTACATGGGTACTAACAGGTGTACCCTCAGCCATCTTGCAAGAAATTAATGCCTTTGTTGTCACGAACCTCTCGTGACGAGCTTGCTCTTGGAACATCTCCTTGAGGTGCACCATGATCGCATAAGCCTCTTGGTCCATAAATTGCTTTTGCAATTCACGCACCATAGTGGCCAGCATCAGACAGGTCACATCGTTGGAGTCACTCTTCTTGGTCTCAAAAGTTTCCTTTTGAACCGCAGAGGCGTTCCTTCCTGGTTCTTCAGGCAAGGGTGTATCCAAAACATATGACTTCTTCTCTTGCTTAAGAACTATTCTTAAGTTTTGAGACCAGTCTATGAAATTGGTGCCATTCAATTTGTCCTTTTCAAGGACCGATAGCAATGAGAAATTATTATTTGAAGATGCCATTTTCAATCTACAATAAAATATAGCAAGATTAAATGAGGTCTTATTTATGATCCCACAAACCGAATTAATATCCCTTTAAATAATTCGCGTTAGTGATTTAATGTGGGCCAAGATCCACTTTTCACAATAACTTATTAGTCAAGCTGAGCTTGTACACTGATAACTCAAATTCAGTATTTAGTTTTAGTTTAATTTGAGTCTAGTTTCATTGATCTTTTAGCATCTTTTGCTTTGTTTTTACTAGCATTTAATAATTTATCCGATTCTCAGTTAATTCTAGTTTTTGTGTGATTTTTGAGAGTTTTTGACAGATTTTTGTGATTTTTAGGTACCTCACGGTTACCAAAAATTTCCTAGTAACCGTGACCCATGCATCCTGTCGAAACGCACCGTTTTGAAGCATGTCACGGTCAGCATGGCAATTGTACTTGATGAGCTGGTAACCGTGACCTATGGAGTTTTTAATACAGAAGCAAGAAGAGAAGTGTCTCACGGTTACTAAGGATTTACTAGTAACCGTGAGGTAGGCAACTTTTTAGTCCAGAATGAAGATGCGAACTATCTCACGGTTACCAGGAATTTCATGGTAACCGTGACATAATCCTGAATTCAGCTCCGAGCAGTCTCACGGTTACTAAGAATCTAGTAGTAACCGTGACCCATTTGAATCAAAAGAGGGTTTTTTATTAGAGGTCACGGTTACCACGAATTTGGTAGTAACCGTGACCCATGCTGACCTTTATAAAGCAGAGTTTTCTGAAAATCGGGGGAGAGTAGTTTTTTTGGGTAAAATTTCAGTTTTTAGGGTTTCTTTCTTCTCTCTTTAAGTTCTTAGTTTATTTTACACACAAAAATACATAGAAATACTTGAAAATAGTGGGATTTACACAAAAACACTTAGATTAAACATAGATATATAGTTTACAAGTATAGATTTACATATTTTGAAGCTCATTTTTCCTGAAAACTTTGGAGAAAGAGATTGAAGGGCTTGGAGTCAGCTGGGTTTTCTTCACCATGAACTTCAGGGGTTTTTCTATCTTTTTCTCTTTTCATTTTATTATGGATTGTGAGTAGTCTTTTTGTTACTTGGGGATCTTTGAATCCCCTGCTCATAATGTGAATATTGAATTCAAATTTATTTTTACATGAATGGATGGTCTATTTCACAAGTACTTATTTGTTTATCATTGATTTTTCGATCTATTAAGTTATTTTGTATCCATGGATGAATGGTGTTTATCATATGTCTTGATGGGTATTGAGCCTAATAGATTGGAGTTTATGAATGATTTAGCTCAGTTTTTCTTTCATGAATATTGTCTATTTTGGATGGCTCCGGAATGGGACTCTAGATGTGTGGTATTTGTGATTCTAAAACTAGAGTAGGGAGTGAAATAGATGGGTTTTGGGCTGCCTGGCTTCGGAACGGGACGGTAGACCAAACTTAGGATTTTAGACCCGGGTTTAGGCTAGTTGTTGGGCTGGCTCCGGAATGGGACGTTTAGCAACTAGAATAGCTGGCTCCGGAATGGGACGCTTGGGTTAAAATGGTTTATCCCGAGTTCATTCATGTATACTTTTATGTAAAAATTTATTCACATTTGGGTATGGGGTGGATAAGTGAACCCGAGTAACGCTTTACTTCTATAGATATTTGCATTTGCTAAATTTTCCAGAATTTAATTCACTGAATTTAAATTTCTCTATTTTACATACTTAGGTTTTTAAAGTACATTATATAAATCAAACAATTCATACACACAACAATTGGGAATTCTTTAGCATACAATTAATCCTCACAGTCTACACACACACATTTCCCTTGGGTTCGATATCGAGGGTCCTAACTATACCCCACTTTATTACTTGTCGATCTAGTGCACTTGCTAGGTTCGCAATAAGTTTTTGGCACCGTTGCCGGGGAAATTGGCGTTGTTAGTAAGCTGTGATTATTGTTTGTATGTGTTTTCTTTTCCTTATTTTGTTTTTCTTGATTATTTTCAGGTGAAATTGGTGCATGAATAGAACAAGACAAGAGCAATTACTGCCTTTTGATCCTGAAATCGAGAGGACTCTACACCAAAGGAGGAGAGATAATAGAGATAACGAGATGGAGCACGATCCTCCTCTTGACGAGTTTCCTCCCGAGAATGAACAAGTGCCGAGGGCACATGAACAAATGCCAGGGGCAAGAAGAGAAGAAATGCCTAGGCAAAGAACCATAAGAGACTACGCTGTGCCAAGGTGGAATGAAGATCACCGAATAATTGTATTACCGAGAGGAGTACAATTTGAGCTTAAACCAGCCACCATTACCATGGTACAGAGGAATCAGTTCTCTGGTTCAGAAGTAGAGGATCCAGCTCAGCATATCGACATATTTCTGGAAGTGAGTGACACTGTTCAAATTCCGGGTGTTAGTACGGATGCAGTGAGCTTGAAGCTGTTTCCATTCACATTGATTGGCAAGGCAAGAGAGTGGTTACAAATGTTACCACGTCAGTCAATATGGACATGGGATCAAATGCAAGAAAGGTTTTTAATGAGATTCTTTCCTCCAACAAAGACTGCAAGCATCCGAAATAGCATCATGAGTTTTCATTAGATGAATGAAGAGCCTTTTCACGAGGCATGGGAGAGGTTTAGAAGATTATTGAGAAGCTGTCCACATCATGAAATAGCTGTCTACCAATTGATGACCATCTTTTATGCGGGAGTTACACCTCAGACAAGGTCATTATTGGATGCAGCATCGGCAGGATCTTTCTTGAACAAGCTGCCTGAGGACGCTTTTCAGTTGTTGGATGAGATGGCAGCAAATGATTCACAATGGACTGCCCCTAGATCAGTCCCAAGGAGACAAGGTTTACATAATATTGATGAGGTAGCACTGTTAAAAGCACAGCTAGAATTGGTAAAAAAGGAGTTGAGTGGTTTGAAAGTTCAAAATGTGGCTGCAGTGAATCAAGGGAGTGGACCGTGTGAAAGTGAGCAAGTTGTCCAAGAAGGTGGAGTGGTAGGTGATGTAAATGCATTGGGTGATTATAGAAGGAATGATCCCTACAGTAATTCATATAATCCGGGATGGAGGAATCACCCTAATTTCTCATGGAAGGATGGGAATCAACAAGCTTCATCTTCTCAACCACAACCAAGAGCACCTTACCACTCAAATGCCTATCATAGTCAAGCTCACCCCCACCAACCACAAGCCACCAATCACTACCAAGTCCCCTATCCACCAAATCACCATCAAGGGCAAAACCCTAATCATCCTCAACCGTACCATCCACCGGGATTTCAATCACGACCACCCATTCAAGAAAAGAAGCCAAACTTAGAAGACATGTTTGCTAGTTTCATGAATAGCCAACAACAATTTATGGCGGGTCAAGATTCAAGGTGGAAATCTCAGGAGCAATGGAATCGAAATCAAGATGCTTCGATGCGAAATTTAGAGACTCAATTGGGTCAACTTGCAACTTCCATTTCAAACAGACAATCGGGGACATTTCCTTCAAATGTGGACCGCAATCCCAAGGAGGAGGCCAAAGCAATCACTTTGAGAAGTGGCAAGGAAGCAGCACGGGAAGAAGGAAGAGATAGATCACCAGCTTCATCAACTGACTTGGAGGAACCGACACGGAAGGTAAGTAGTCCTAACTCTAGAGTAGAGGTAGATACGGATGTTCCAAGGAATGATAAAGGAAAAAGTATTGCGAATCCAACCATAGAGGATCTAGATATCAATAGGTTGCCATTTCCTGCTGTAGCTAGGAAGGAGAAAAAGAATGAGCAATTGGCTAGGTTTCTAGAAATGTTTAAGAAATTGCATATTAATTTGCCTTTTGCTGAAGCCCTAGCACACATGCCCAACTATGCTAAGTTTATGAAAGAACTTTGTTCTAATAAAAAGAAATTAGAAGGGTATGGAACTGTGCAACTTACTGAGAACTGTAGTGCAATTATAATGAACAAGATTCCGGAGAAATTGGAAGATCCAAGTAGCTTCACTTTACCTTGCGAAATTGATGAAACTTTTGTTGGAAACGCTCTATGTGATCTAGGAGCCAGCATTAATCTAATGCCTTATTCTATGTGCAGGAAACTCAATTTAGGCGATCTCAAGGAAACAGGAATGCGACTTCAACTTGCAGATAGATCGATGAGAAGGCCTAAGGGAGTTATTGAGGACTTGCTGGTAAAAGTAGGAAAATTCATTTTTCCCGTGGATTTTGTAGTCATGGAAATGGAGGAAGACAGGAAAGTACCCCTTATTGTGGGAAGACCATTTTTGAACACTGCGAAGGCTTTGATTGATGTTCATGGGCAAAAGGTGACTCTTCGATTCAACAATGAAGAACTAGTGGTGGATATGAACAAGTCTCAGAAATATCCATCAAGTGACCTAGAGGAGTCAGTCTACTTCATGGACAAAATCGACGAATGTGTAGAGGAAGTGCAAGAAAAAGTACTGCTAAATGATCCAATAAATTTGAGTTTGATGCATTCCTTGGAAAATGAAGAATTGGATGGAGCAAAAGAAGAACTAATAGCAGCTGTGGTGAAAGACTGTGAGGAGGAAAATTCAAAACAAGAGAAAATAACTTTGCAAGAGGGAGTATTGAAATCTGAATTAAAACCTCTTCCTTCTCATTTAAAGTATGTGTTTTTAGAAAGAGAAGAAAAACCAGTGATTATTTCTTCCTTGTTGACAGGTGTTGAAGAAGAGACGCTGCTCAAGGTGTTGAAAAAACATAAAGAAGCAATAGGATGGGAGACAGCGGACTTGAAGGGTATTAATTCGAGTTACTGCACACACCGGATTCTTATGGAGGAGGATTGTAAACCGGTCGCTCAACCCCAAAGACGACTCAATCCTGCTATGCAAGAGGTTGTGAAGAAAGAGGTACTTAAACTGCTTGATTCAGGTATAATCTATCCAATCTCTGATAGAAAATGGGTTAGCCCAGTCCAATGTGTTCCTAAGAAAGGGGGGATGACAGTAGTAAAAAATGAATTAGATGAACTAATCCCCACTAGGACGGTCACGGGTTGGAGGGTGTGCATAGACTATAGGAGATTGAATCATGCTACCAGAAAAGATCATTTCCCATTGCCATTTATTGATCAGATGTTAGAAAGGTTGGCAGGTAATAGGTTCTATTATTTTTTAGACGGGTATTCGGGATATCTGTAAGTCCCCATAGCCCCTGAAGATCAGGAGAAAACCACCTTTACCTGCCCTTATGGCACTTTTGCCTATAGGAGGATGCCTTTTGGCTTGTGCAATGCGCCGGCTACGTTTCAGCGGTGCATGATGGCAATTTTTCATGATTTTATAGAGAAATTTATGGAAGTATTCATGGATGACTTCACCATATACGGGCTTGACTTTGAGAGCTGCTTAGAGCATCTTGACTTAGTGTTAAGTAGGTGTAAAAAGACCAACTTAGTGCTAAATTGGGAAAAATGCCACTTTATGGTGAGGGAAGGGATAGTTTTGGGGCATAAGATTTCTGAGAAGGGGATTGAGGTGGACAAGACAAAAATAGAGGTTATAGAGAAGCTCCCACCACCGACCAATGTTAAGGGAATAAGGAGTTTTCTAGGGCATGCAGGTTTCTATAGAAGGTTTATAAAGGATTTTTCGAAAATTGCGAAACCTTTGTCAAATTTGCTAATGAAAGATGCTCCTTTTGATTTTGATGATAAATGTTTATTGGCCTTTGAATTATTGAAACAAAAGCTTATTTCAACTCCGGTGATTATATCTCTGGATTGGAATTCGCCTTTTGAACTAATGTGTGATGCAAGCGATTTTGCAGTTGGAGCAGTGCTCGGTCAAAGGCAAGAGGAAGTCTTTTGTGCTATTTATTATGCAAGCCACACTCTAACAGGAGCTCAAGTCAATTATACCACAACTGAAAAAGAGCTTCTTGCCATTGTATTTGCATTTGAGAAATTTCGACCATATCTATTGGGAGCAAAGATTGTGGTGTGGTCTGATCATGCAGCACTAAGGCATCTCTTTGCCAAAAAGGAATCCAAGCCAAGACTAATAAGATGGGTACTCCTATTGCAAGAGTTCGATTTAGAGATTAAAGACAAGAAGGGGGCAGAAAATCATGTAGCAGATCATCTGTCAAGAATGGAGCATGATCATATTGAAAAAGGGGAGATTTCGGATTTATTCCCTGATGAACGAATTTATGCATTATTTGTTTGTGAAGTTTCTTTACCTTGGTTCGCTGATGTTGCAAATTTTCTTGCAAGAGGTTATATACCAAGAGACTTCACATGGCAGCAAAGGAAGAAGCTTAAAGCTGATGCGAAGCACTACATCTGGGATGATCCCTACCTTTTCCGTCTTTGTGCCGATCAAGTTCTCAGACGGTGCATTCCTAAGGAGGAGCAAGTAGAAATCATGCGAGCCTGTCACAGCGGGGAAGCTGGTGGACATCACGGCCCCAACAGAACGGTATCGAAAATTCTCTCTTCTGGGTTTTATTGGCCTACTTTATTTCATGATGTTAAAATGTTCATTCAAACCTGTGATCGATGCCAAAGGGTGGGAAATATAACCAGGAGAGATGAGATGCCATTGACTAACATGCTTGAGGTTGAACTGTTTGACTTATAGGGGATAGATTTCATGGGGCCTTTTCCAATTTCTTATGGGTTTGAATATATCTTAGTGGCAGTCGATTATGTGAGTAAATGGGTAGAAGCTATAGCCACTAGGACTTGCGATGCAAATGTTGTTTTAGAATTCTTAAGGAAGAATATATTCACCCGCTATGGAGCCCCGAGAGCTATTATTAGTGATGGTGGGAAACATTTTGTCAACCACCAATTCAAAGCCTTATTGAAAAGATTCGGAGTGAGGCACAAAATAACTATCCCATATCATGCCCAAGCTAATGGGCAAGTTGAGGTTTTCTAACCGAGAGTTGAAGGCAATCTTGGAGAAAAACAGTCAATGCATCTAGGAAAGATTGGTACATTAAGTAGATGAGGCATTGTGGGCTTATAGGACAGCTTTTAAAACACCAATAGGAATGTCACCTTTTAGGTTGGTGTTTGGAAAATCCTGTCACTTACCGGTGGAATTAGAGCACAAGGCTTATTGGGCTACTAAGTTTTTAAATCTTAACCTTGAGAATGCAAGAAAGTGCAGGTCTTTGCAGCTGAACGAAATGGAGGAGATCCGATTCTGGGCTTATGAACATGCCAAGAAATACAAAGACAACACAAAGAAGTGGCATGATCGAAGAATAGCCAAGAAGGAACTTATCCCAGGAATGAAGGTGCTGCTTTATGATAGTCGATTGAGACTTTTTCCAGGTAAACTTAAATCAAGGTGGAAAGGGCCCTATGTGCTAGTAAGAGCCGATAAATTTGGGGTGGTGACTCTCAAACACCCGAGAGATGACAAAGAATTCAAGGTGAATGGACATCGTGTGAAGCCCTATTTCGAACCAACGTTTGAAGGTGCTTCGGTGATTATCACTCTTCAAGACCCTTGACGGTATTTGAAAGTCCAGCTGTGGACTTGATAACTGCAGAACTACCTCTAACTCATACTTTTGAACAATGTTTTGTGTTAGTTTCTTATTAATAGTTGTGTTAAGGGTAGTGGTTCAAGGTTTGTGAATTTCATTCATTATGTTTGTGTTTTTCTGGAAATTTAGTGGAGGAGAAAATCTTGTTTAATTGTTGAAAAAAAAAAGTCAGTACTTTTAGTGACTCACGGTTACTAAGATTATCTTAGTAACCGTGAGGTTCCTTCATTTTGATACAGAACTGGAATGCGTGTTATCTCACGGTTACTATGTTTTCCATGGTAACCGTGACCAATGATCAATTTTAGTCCAGTAGAGTTTTGTGTTTTATCTCACGGTTACTATAATTTTAATGGTAACCGTGAGCTACCTTCGTTTTAGTCCAGAAACAAATTTCGGTTTATCTCACGGTTACTAGGAAATTTATAGTAACCGTGAGATAGGTCAGTTTTCGTCCAGAAACCTTTTAGTGAGTTACCTCACGGTTACTATAAATTTCATAGTAACCGTGTTATTTTTTTAAAAAATAAAAAAATAAAAAAGAAATTTTGAAAAAACGAAACCCTAATTTTAAACCTAATTTCAGTTTCTTTCTTTTCATTTCGTTTTTCATTTTTCTCTCTCTCTCTCTCTCTTTTTCTCTCTTCTCTCTTCCTCTTCTCTTCTCCCCCTCCGATCTCCGCCGCTCGCCGCCTCCTTCTCCGGTAAGTATTTTCTTCTTGTATTTTGCGTTTTCTTCTTTCTTCTTGCTTAGATCTCGTGTGAATCAAGCTTTTACCCTTGTTTTTATTTCTTCTTTTTCGTTTTTCTTCTTCTTCTTCTTCTTCTCCGTTTTTCGTGTTCTTTTTCTTTTTCTTCTTTTTCATTCTTCTTCTTCTTTCTTTTTCTTTTTCTTCTGTGTTTCTTTTTCTTTTTCTTTTCTCTTTATTTTTGTCGCTTGTTGTTTTTCTAACATATTTTTTTTCTTGCTTGTGATTTTTTTTTTAGTTCCTTTATTTTTCTTCATCATCATCAACCACCAAGTAAGTCTCCTTCCCTCTCTTCTTTTCTTTTCTTTTCTTTTATTTTATTTTATTTATTTTATTTATTTTATTTTTTCTATTTTGCATATTTTCGGAAGTTGCTATGTTTGTGTTTTCTTGTTGTTTAAATTTCGGTCCAGTAACTTCTGTCTATGTTTTTGTCTTCCATTTTATTTTCTGTGTTGTCTCACGGTTACTATGGATTTCCTAGTAACCGTGTTGTTTAAAAAAAATTTTATATTAGTTTTGATTTTTGAATTTTTGAGTTTTGAGTCTACCTTTGGTCTATTATGGATTGATTTTGTACGTATGATGTCAAGCCCACAGGTATGGTCTCTTAACCCCTTTATTTTCTTCACCTTTTGTTCTTTCTTTTATTTTCTGCATTGGGTTGTTAGAATTGAGGAATTAATGGATTTGCTTGGTCATGTCTATGTAGTTTGTTTTCTTGTGTTGGTTTAACAAGTTTTATTCTTAATTTTTCTTGTCATAATCTTCACAATTGAGCCCTGTTTCTTCCCTGCATTTTTCCTGTTTGCTGAATATGATGATTGCAATGGTTGAATTCTTGATTGAATGCATACACCGATACATAGATATTGTCATGCATACAGATTTAGTAAATGTTGTTAAATGCATTGCTTTACCATGAATTGTTGACACTGTACCCCAATTACTGGTTTTGATTTGGAACTGTTGCACACACTTGGTTAGTCATTCATTTATCAAGCATATTTGAGGCTCAAATAAGCATGCCAAATCAATATTCGTTTGTCTAAGTTAGCATTTGCATTTACATGCTTGTGTGTGCCATTTTTGTCCTGGAGGTATATAGGCTGAAACGATTCGACCTGCGGGCTACTGGTTTCCAAAGGATGACTCGGTCATTGTGGTTGAGTGCCACGTACCTCTAAGGCACTTTTGTGACATAAATTTCTTTATGCATTCTCATCTATTCCTGCTATAATTGTGTTTATTTTCCTTTCCAATGTTGTAAACTTGCAATTTTGTTGTTTTTTTTTGGGCAGTGGCACCTAAAAGAGCTCGTGCTTCCAGTTCTTCACAAGCACAGGCCATCATCCCACTTGCCAGGCAACCCTCCCCTTCTGAAGAGCCTGCTGGCGCTAGTCAGCCAGCCCCTGTGCAACAGAAGCCACAGAAGAAGAAGGGACCAAGAATTCCAAGTTGGGTTCCCGAAAGGATGCAGACCAACTACGATATCTTCTCCAACTGCGAGTATTTGCCTTCTGTTTATCTCAATCTGAGTTTGTTGGAGCAGCTGGGGATCAAGGGGGAGATTGAAAGCCACATTGAAGCCATCGGTTGGGGCAAATTCTTCAGCTGCAGGGAACTGGTTTATCCAGATTTGACCAGGGACTTCCTCTCTACAGTGCAATTCCATTTTGGGCAGGGTAACAGTCCCAACAAGGTGACCTTCTTCTTGGAAGGCAGATTCTACAACGTACCCTTGGCTGAAGTCACTGAAGCTTTAGGATTTCCCTCAGATGGGATCTATGCATATGAAGAGCATTCAAAGGATAGAGCTTGGGAAGATATAAGCGACCCACTGATTGGAGGCCCTTATGTGGCCGGCACCACCAAGTCTCATTTACTGCGGGATCATGCCTTCAGAATTTTACATCGGTTCTTTTCTATGTCTTTTATGTCTCATGTGCAGAGTGCAGGGCAAATCAATCTTCCAGAGGCTCTCATTCTCTCTTGCATGGTGCGACATTGCCTCATCAATGGAGCATATCATTGGTGGAATAAGCTCGAGGAGATGCAACAAAAACCGACCAAAGTAAAGAAGATTTCCTTTGGTGGATGGGTGACCATGATTGCCAGACATTTCGGGCATCCACTGGACATTGACAAAAGCCTCCCTGTAGCTGCCTACATTGATTCCAAGATGCTCAAGAACATGAAGATATTGGTTGATGATGTGACTACGGAGCATGGGTTCAGGCTAACAACCAGAGAGGAATACTTGCATAAGATGGAGCGCAGCTTGTGCCATCCTCCACCTGCCCCGGATCATGATGCAGTCACTTTGTCCTCCGCTCAGTATACTGCTTTAATGGATCGTATGGACATCTTGGCTGCTAACCAAGAGGAATTCAAGCAGCAACAACAGCAAATTATTGAGGCATTGGCTGCCCTGAACTCTCGGCTTGATTCCCAAGTGCCTCCGCACATTTGAACAGGAAGTCCCTTCCCCCTATCTCCTTTGATCTTATTTTTTTTTACCCCATGCTGCGGACAGCAAGTTTTGAAGTGTGGGGTGGGAGAATATATTTTCCCTTTATTGACATTGTTATAATTTTAAATTGTATAAATGTGGTGGAAATTTGAACAATTGTTGGATGTTAATTTTGTTGCGAAAAGATTGCTTTGTGCAGATTATCTATTCACAGGCTGGGATTCAAATGGCGAAAATTGTGAAAATCTTGAACCATAACTCATTTTAATTTTGTTTCAGTTGTTTAGTCTTTCTTTATAAATTTTGTTTGCATTGTGAATGTTGATTTGTGTATGGAGTTTGGGTTGCTTCAAGTGAATTTATTTTATGTTCTGCAATTTCCTTATGGTTTTAAGTAGATGGTTTTGTTCAAAAATCCTTAATTTAAGTTAGAATAATTTTTTTTTTCCATTGAGTTATTAATTACCTTACCTTTAGCTTGAGCTGCCAGTTAATCTTGAATTGAATTAGCTTAGACTCGTTTTGAACTAATAAGTTGAAAAGACTGGATAGCCGGAGAGCAGTAGTTTGTTCAGTAAAGAGTTTCTTCTTTAAATTGATCTCAGTTAATTATATATCATTCAGTTTTCTTATTTAATGAGCACATTAGGCTAAATAAAAAAGTTTAACAATAAATAAAAATCCAGTGAGTGAAAGCAGTTGAGTGAAGGAATTTTGGAATAGCTAGAACCTTCCTCATCACCCTTCGAAACAAATATTCAATTTAGGCAGGTTTAGGATATGATTCAGGCAGCCTTCTTTGGTAACCAACTTTTAAATGACTTTTGACCTATCCTTAGTAAATTTTACCATTGTTAGCCCCTTTGAGCTTAATTGGTATGCTAAAAGCGTACTACATTTTTATTGCACTAATGCTTGACCATATAGCCTAAATGCTTTTGTCTTTCCCATTTTGGAATTGGCCACTCTAGGTTGGGTAACGAAATTTGCGTGTCGGGTTTGATGAATTTATGATTCTCAGTTAAAAAAGGGGAAGTTGAATAAATTTTTAGGAGTTGTTGAGCTTAAATGTGTTAAAAGATTCTGGGACATGGATGATAAACAATTAGTGCTTTTGGTATCCACAAAAAAAAAGTTGTAATGCTGCAGAAAATTTTAATTGATTCATGATTGCAGAAAATAAATGTGGGGTACCTAACATTTATAGGAAGTGTCATTTATCTTCCTACAATTTTGAGAATCCAACTAATGTCCTAAGATCAAACTTTCATTCTTATGATGATAGGGTATGAATTTTGAGGAAGTTCCTTGAGAAAGTTAGGTGGGTTTTGTTTCTGGATAGTGTGGCTAATTCTGTATTACTAACCTTTAAAATCATTGGAACCTTTGCCTTATCCCCATTACAACCTTAATGTAAGCCCTGGTGATCCTATTTTGCTCTAAATTGTCTAGTGGAGATGACCCTTGTGGTTCAGGTGCTAAAGGAGAGGCTTATGACTATTCTACGTTGCAAGCACAAAAATTGTCATAATACTATGTTTGCTTGATTGCTGGAATTCACTGGTAGTTTTGGTTTTGAGGAAAATAAATCTGTTTTGGCCTCACACACACACGAGAAATTGTTTGATATAGATCAATTTGAGTCTTTTTGATGAAGTTCATCTTCTGAGTGACTTCTGCTAAGTGTTGTTCTGGTACTTCTGATTTTTCATGTTCTGAATTAAAGTTTTAAGCTTTTCAAGATTGTGGATAATTCATTTGCTTGAGGGCAATCAAAGTCTAAGTGTGGGGTAGTTTGATAACTCAAATTCAGTATTTAGTTTTAGTTTAATTTGAGTCTAGTTTCATTGATCTTTTAGCATCTTTTGCTTTGTTTTTACTAGCATTTAATAATTTATCCGATTCTCAGTTAATTCTAGTTTTTGTGTGATTTTTGAGAGTTTTTGACAGATTTTTGTGATTTTTAGGTACCTCACGGTTACCAAAAATTTCCTAGTAACCGTGACCCATGCATCCTGTCGAAACGCACCGTTTTGAAGCATGTCACGGTCAGCATGGCAATTGTACTTGATGAGCTGGTAACCGTGACCTATGGAGTTTTTAATACAGAAGCAAGAAGAGAAGTGTCTCACGGTTACTAAGGATTTACTAGTAACCGTGAGGTAGGCAACTTTTTAGTCCAGAATGAAGATGAGAACTATCTCACGGTTACCAGGAATTTCATGGTAACCGTGACATAATCCTGAATTCAGCTCCGAGCAGTCTCACGGTTACTAAGAATCTAGTAGTAACCGTGACCCATTTGAATCAAAAGAGGGTTTTTTATTAGAGGTCACGGTTACCACGAATTTGGTAGTAACCGTGACCCATGCTGACCTTTATAAAGCAGAGTTTTCTGAAAATCGGGGGAGAGTAGTTTTTTTGGGTAAAATTTCAGTTTTTAGGGTTTCTTTCTTCTCTCTTTAAGTTCTTAGTTTATTTTACACACAAAAATACATAAAAATACTTGAAAATAGTGGGATTTACACAAAAACACTTAGATTAAACATAGATATATAGTTTACAAGTATAGATTTACATATTTTGAAGCTCATTTTTCCTGAAAACTTTGGAGAAAGAGATTGAAGGGCTTGGAGTCAGCTGGGTTTTCTTCACCATGAACTTCAGGGGTTTTTCTATCTTTTTCTCTTTTCATTTTATTATGGATTGTGAGTAGTCTTTTTGTTACTTGGGGATCTTTGAATCCCCTGCTCATAATGTGAATATTGAACTCAAATTTATTTTTACATGAATGGATGGTCTATTTCACAAGTACTTATTTGTTTATCATTGATTTTTCGATCTATTAAGTTATTTTGTATCCATGGATGAATGGTGTTTATCATATGTCTTGATGGGTATTGAGCCTAATAGATTGGAGTTTATGAATGATTTAGCTCAGTTTTTCTTTCATGAATATTGTCTATTTTGGATGGCTCCGGAATGGGACTCTAGATGTGTGGTATTTGTGATTCTAAAACTAGAGTAGGGAGTGAAATAGATGGGTTTTGGGCTGCCTGGCTTCGGAACGGGACGGTAGACCGAACTTAGGATTTTAGACCCGGGTTTAGGCTAGTTGTTGGGCTGGCTCCGGAATGGGACGTTTAGCAACTAGAATAGCTGGCTCCGGAATGGGACGCTTGGGTTAAAATGGTTTATCCCGAGTTCATTCATGTATACTTTTATGTAAAAATTTATTCACATTTGGGTATGGGGTGGATAAGTGAACCCGAGTAACGCTTTACTTCTATAGATATTTGCATTTGCTAAATTTTCCAGAATTTAATTCACTGAATTTAAATTTCTCTATTTTACATACTTAGGTTTTTAAAGTACATTATATAAATCAAACAATTCATACACACAACAATTGGGAATTCTTTAGCATACAATTAATCCTCACAGTCTACACACACACATTTCCCTTGGGTTCGATATCGAGGGTCCTAACTATAGCCCACTTTATTACTTGTCGATCTAGTCCACTTGCTAGGTTCGCAACATACACCTAACAAGTTAAGTTACTTAGGTAGGAAAACTCCAATCATGTCTCGTACATGACTCTTGGATCAAATGGGTTAACATCTTAAGATGTTATAGCACAACCCATTTATTAGTTGCCTAGGTCCGGGCATCCCTTTCCATGATAAGTCCAACCTACATTCACAACCCATGCCTCACAAAGATAATCGGGCGCATCTAGGACTCCTAGTCTACCTGACCGATGATCGATGCCTTGACATGTTTCGAATTAGGAAGGCAACTTTGTGACTTACTATTTTTAGGGATTCATTTTATTACGGCTTACATGGCATACGCTTTGTCATCCATACATAGCATGCATATATATATAATTGCATAAAGTAAAGCGTGACAAACATGGGCCCAAAAACTTACAACTAAGATTCTATACTATTACATAAGAATCTTCGAGTTGGGCTTCTCCACTCCGGTGGGCTTCGTCTTGATTTACAAAGTCTTCAAATAAATTCTATTCTAAGAAATAAATGAAACTTTTACAATAAAATATAATGGCACGCAGGCCATATTTAATTACAAAAACTCAGGGCCCATGAATGCACCATGCATATCCATTCATCACACCAAACAAGCAAATAAATATACATAGCATTCATGGATCAGACAAAGTCCAATTTTAATCAATTTAGCCAAGCCCATTAATGGAAATTGTGTACTTGAACCTTTAAGAGAAGACCCCGTGATGGGCCTGGGCCGAAGCCCAATGGACTAAATCCTCTTATTGAATAAGTTCTCTTAAAAGCCCAAAACACAAACTAGTTAGATTTGTGCCATAAATCAACTCTAGTATAATTTTCAATTTTGTCATTTTTAATTTTATGTCATACAGCCCATAAACATTAAAAATACATATAATATGTGCTAACATGAATTAAAAATAAAATCATGAAGAACACATATAATAGAACACGGCATTCATGCAAAAACAAACAAACAACAAAACTAGTTGTTTAATGCTTATGTAATGCCATGAAATGCACAAACATTTAAATCAATTTTATGAGTCATTTAATGATCTAAATAAGTCCATAAATATTGATTTAATATTCTGTACCATTTTAATCTAAATGTGTTTTTACCATTTTAATCAAAACAAAGCAAACAATGTTGATTAAACATGTAACAAACACAAACTAGTCATTGTTTTAAGTGATTTTAAAATTAATCAATTAAATTATCATGGACCAGAATTAAAACCAAATTTAAAAAATGTCCAGACCTGATAATTAATCTTTAAATATCACTTACAAACATGCCAAAAATGTTTTTACATTTAATTTTGAAAACTAGTTGTTAAACTAGCAATTTACATGCCAACTAGCACCTAGTTTCATAATTAACATGTACCATCAGGTATAAATAATTAAATCCGACCATTACCAGCCCTAATAACATCTTAGGACAGTATATTAACATGTCATATTAATTATAATACCTATCTAATCAATTAAAATCGTTTTTACACCAAAACAATGCAAAAAAACTCAAAACAGAAAATTTCAGATTTGCATATTTTCAAAATAACGATTTTTAATTAATTTTTTCATGCATCTAAAGCACTAAAATAAGCATGTCTAGGCTCTGATACCACTGATGAAATATGACATGGTATGATAATCATGATAGCACAGCGGAAAAACAAAAATTTTATCATACATACCATACATATCCAAAGATAGAATCGAAACATGCAATTTTAGGGTTATCGAACTTACAACTTTTGATGCCTTTTAAAACTTTTATTCCGATGATGACCAGCAACAAAGATGGCTTTGTCCGCCTTAGATCTCGATCACCAATGCCAAGGAATAGCCTTTTGCGCCACTCCCTCTATTCTCACACACACAATTACACCGTCGGCTTAAAAACGAGATTGCTAGATCTCTTTTTCGGTATTGTGTAAGGGTTATAGTTTGAAGCTACAAAACTTGATTTTGTACTTCTTTAGATTGCTATTACTACTCAATAACACAAGAGAATGAGGAACAATCCTTTCTCCTTGTGAAAAATTGAACAAAAGAATTAAGAGAGAGAGAGTCACTATTCACGAGTTACTATTCATGCCACAAAAAAATTAGGTTTAGGGTTTTATTTCTTTTAATATATATGCTTATCCTTTGGCAAGTCATTAATCTGAATTCAACTATCCTAAGATAATTAATTCAAACTCTATCACTTCCTAAAGATAAGTAATATATTTTGAATTAAACTCCTTTGAATTTAAATTCAAATTTGAAATAAAACATAAGACATTTAAATAAATGAAATCACTTAATTTAAATATATAGCATGTGCCGAAATTCATTGATTTCCCTCTTGGAATTTCGGCCACATCATTAAATATATAAGTGATTTAATTTAATTTAAATTCCTTTAGGCTTTAATATTCAATTAACTTAATTAACACAAGATAATTAATTAATTGAAATTAAACCTTATGGGCTGAATTTCTCTCTCTCATGGACCAAAGCCCAATAGCAATATTATAACCCATTACATACATTAATTTGACTTTAATTAAAAGCCCAAATTAATGTCCAATACTTAATTTAAATATTTTAAGCCCAATGCTTTGTGTGCGATCCTATAGGTCCATTTAATGTTGGCAATGAATTAATAAATTAATTCAAAGGCTATATTTATTCTCTAGCAAGATATTATAGCATTCCAAATTAAATGAAAATGCATATGGCATTTGGTGACCTAATGCAATTTCGCATAGTCCCTTACCCATAAATATCAGAATTAATATAAGGCATGGAACTAGTCATCCTTATATACATTAATTCATTTCTTGATATTCCAATGACACTGAATTCTCAGATAAATAATGATTACTCATTATTTCATCTCGGTATGGCCATACACTTCTCAGTTCACTGATCAAGTGGCCGGTGATATTTTTCTCTCTTATCGAGAGGGGTAATCCCTTCACTTCTCTCATGCTCTCTAACATGAATCAGTGCATACCCAATCATACCCGTACTTGTCACTCTGTTACGAGCACGTTAGGTGTATGTCAAAGTACACAGTAATTCATAAAGAGTTTCATAGAGATTTCAGGTCTAAGAACTCCGATACAAAACTTGCATATGAGAAATACTTATGACTTGTACCATGTAGTGTTCTCATGAGCGGATCGAATCCAAATACCATGTTCTTTAACATGTATCTATGATCTCTGATTGACACTCTTGTCCTAATGATCCGTAAGACAGAACTCATAAGATCAGAGAGAGCATACTAGTCTTAATTCATTTGTTATTCCCATAACAATGACTGACTAGGGATATTTAGAATGATGTCTCATTTGTTTCAAGGTCTTACAATCCATGTGCCTCACACATGATAACTTAAACCGAAACAACACTCTTGGATAGTTTTATCAATTGATATGCACAGGAATACAAAGGATAAAACAAATGCCTCATTTTATTAATTTCAAGTGTTTCGTTACAATGTATTGGGGCTAGGGCTTACACTAACAGATCTGAGGCAAGCAGACAGATGGAAGAAACGGGTGTTTTTATCCCCATTCTTAATTCAATTAATTCTGGATTTCTGTCTCCATATAGTTCTTTGATTTTATGTTTGCTCCACAAAGAATTCAAGATGTATTTTCTTTTTTCCCATATAAAGTTATTGATAATCACATGAATATCTTTGTATTCTAAATCAACATCTATCATCTCAAGTTCCTTTTATAATTGATTAATGGCTTTGTCAACTAGACCAAATTCAGCTTTATTCCAAGATACAATCTTATTTTTAAGCAATTTGAGTTTGTTCTGTAGTTGACCTTATCTACAAGATTCCAAGTCACTCCACCACCTCTTAATCATATTAATGAAACCAAGGGATTGCAACCAGCAACCAAGGAAGCAAAAAGGCTTGGGGCCCCAATCTTCTTTAACTAAAAAAAGCCAAATAGGACAATGATCTAAAAGTCTCTTTGCTAGGCATAATTGTTTAACAAAGCCATAAGTAGAAAGTAGAGCTCTATTGACTAAGAATCTATCTAGCCTGCTCCTATAGTGAGAGTTTCCCCAAGTAAATTGTTTCCCAAATAATGGTAAGTCAATAAGACCACTAGAATTCACAAAATATAAGAAAGCCTCATCTTTCTTATTCATGCCCGATTTATACCTCTCCTCACGTCACAAAATAATATTAAAGTCTCCAACAATAATAATAGGAAAATTAACTTTAAAGAGTGAAGAAAGTTGGTTCCACAAAGATATTTGAGAGTTTTCATTCAATGGAGCATAAACACCATATATCAGACATTCAAAATTAGTAAAGAGAAAATTACCTTTAACAACGACCCAGCCATCGCCTTTCATATACAAGCTTTCAGAGAAAAAGTCTGATTTCTAGGAAATAATTAAGCCACCGCTACTACCATATGATTCAAGATGTATCCAGTCGTGACTTTGTTTGCCCCACATCCGTTTAATCTCATAGGGAGAAAGGGACTGCATCTTCATTTCTTGAAGTAAAACTAAGCCAATTCCTTTCTTTTTTATTAAAGAGCCAATAGCTTTTTGTTTGATGCTGGAATTTAAGCCTCTATCATTCTAAGAAATCAATGACATTATAGAGTAAGAGGAGAAAACCAGTAAGAAAAATAATATCACAAGATATCCAAGCTTTAGTCAAATGGTTCTACCTGATCAAGGGGTTATCCAGTGCCAATTAAGGACTCTTTTCAAGCCTCCATGTCCTTCAGCTCCATTGCTCTGAGTTCATCAATGAAACTTTCCTCCAATTGTCTAATTTTTATTCCTATTAAATTAGCAATTTCCATTATTTTCCTTGCTTTTATAGAGCAGCGGTCACTCAAAGAAGAGGGATCGGAGTAAAGAGATGAGAAGGCGGCTACGTTTCTTGCTTTTATACAACCATCCGAGATAGATTCATTTGCAATCTTTCCACTGTTCAAGAACTGCTCTTCATTTGTTAATTTCAAGTCTGGTCCGCATTTCTTACCTTTTTTGCCCTTATTTTCTTTCTTTTTTCTAATACTCTGTGTATAGAGGAACGATTTTTTCTTCAAGTCAATAGGGTACAAGGCTTTCAATTTCTTTGTTTTCTTCTTTTTACTCCTTATAGAGCCTACTAAGTCTTCCAAATTAACAAAGCTAGAAATTCTGTTATCTACATCCGAGTTATGGTTGACAGCCACATTGGTAAGAGATTTAGGCTAGTCCATTTGGCCACAAAATAAAGATGGACTGATACTGGAATTAGTCTTGAGATCAGAGGCGGGTTAGGCATAAAAGGGGGAGAAACATCTGATCTAAGTTGGTTTCATGGGTCTTGATTAATAGCTACCAGGGCCATATAACAATCTTGGGCCTTAGTATCAGTATGGGTCGAAGAGAGAGACTTATCATGTGTAACACTCTTATCATAACAGTATTTTTCGATATGAAATAAAGCGGTAAACGATAAAATTTTTTTTTCAAACTTTAATCACTGTCAAAAGATTTCTATACCATTTAAATTACTATTCAATTTACAAAATTTCGGCGGCACAACGGCTAGAACTTACTAGCCTCCTGAAAAATCAAACAATTCACACAAGCTCTTCGAGGCACAACAGATCATATCAGATAACAATATACATATCATTCACTAACTATCCATCACACTTATACAAACATAACAATATTTACAATTTCATAATTGCTAACCCTAAAAAAAACATATCAATCTTTATCTTTGCTATTTAAGTATATACATGCCAAATATACTAATATAATCGCACTAACTTTTCTTCTTCGATCTCTGCTTCCCTGTGTACCAAGCTACCGCAATACTTTAGAACCTGCACGCAGTAAACACTACGTGCTAAGCACTAGAAATGCTCAGTGGTGACTACTAATCCCAAAATTTTCCAATTAAAGCATAATTACATAAATTATGCAAACTTTTATTCTTGTTTATCAAAAATTTACTTTTAATTTCTTTCATACTATTTTCATTATTTGCCAACATTTTTGGTAATCATTTTGCTTTGATCTTATACTTTGCAATTTATTTTACTCTACTTTCGTTTATAATTCAATTTCAAATTGACTTCTACTTTTACATTTTCTACTTTTATTTTTACTTAATTTTTGTCCTATACTTTGAATCACTTGACGCAGTTGTCATTTCATTTAACGGGTTACATTGGTACTCGTGTCTTTTTATGGTACTTTATCCATCTACTGTTTCATTTCCTCGATTAATTACATAGTTGTTCATTAAATAATATAATTACAGTTTTCACTATTTATACGTTTGTTTCACTTTGGATTTTTAATTAATCATTACATTTCAATTATCAAAACTTTTAACTTTTAATGCAAAGTGATGCAGTTATTTGGAACTCTTTGCATACAGATCTTTGTTTTCTACTCTTTTTTTAAATGAATCTTTTTATGCACTTATTTCAGAGTTATTACATTTTTCATTTTAACTGAACGACCGTTCGCCTTTTAATCATTTTACTTTTCATTTAACCTTTACTTTCAGAATTTTATTACTTAGTCATAAATTTACACTTAAATACAGTATTGACATTTTTGACTTTAAATACATAATTAGTACTATTTTTTTGAATTTTTTTTCAAATAATAATTGGTACACAAAATACCAATTAATTCTCATGGGTCTTTTTGTAACATTTCATTTCAATTTCTTTTCTTTACAGAGTTTTTTTTTTGTTGTACAAACATTACTTATTATTTTATTCTTGTAAAACATTTTCTTTTCATTTTTATTTTTAATTACAAGGTTTGGGAACAATTTCAGTTTTATCCCAATTTTTCATTTTTCCTCGATCAAGTCCTTTTTCATTTATAACATTTACATTCAATTTACTTTTACAAGTCAGATTTATTCATTTCAATGCGCCCCTAGCGCGATATGACAAGACTCTCAAAAAGGATATGCAGACATAGACCCAAAGGTCCCACTGATAGAGAAATGATCCACACTGAACCTTTTCTCAAAAAACACATCACTAACACTTTCACTTTAACACTGAAGCTATGGAGATCAGAGATCCTATCCATAGCAAAGCAAGTCGCCATGACTTACACCGCGGTATAGGGTGTCCTTATGGCTAGCCAATTATATCCTAAGCAAGAATATCATTACCTGACTATTGCTAAGGGCAAAACAGTCAATTATATTCGAAATAATTTTTAAACATTTAAAAATCTTTAATTTCTTTCCCTATTTTCTTAATATAATACATATTTTGTCATTCGCACTCTATTTAGTGTTTTTGACTATTCGGTAACTTTTTTCTTTTCTTTTACTTATCTTTTTCATCACTTTGTCTTTTTATCACTTTTGTGAATTATTCTTCAATAATTCACTCGGATACTTAGTACTTTCCAATCTTTTATACATTTTGTGAATTATATCATTATAATTCACCATTTCTTCTTTGTCTTTAGCACTTTACACTTTATGAATTATTTCTTAATAATTCAATAATTGATTTTTTAATGATTTTCTTTCTTTCTTTTTTTCTGTCCAAAATTTTAATCGTTCGGATACGTCAATTTTTATTCGGTTGGTGAATTATTTTATAATAATTCACTCCTTTAATACTTTTTATGGACTAATTTATTTTGATAAATTAACCAACCATTTATTTTATAACTTTTTGAGCAATTATAAATTATATTATTATAATTCATTATTTCATTTTTCGGAATTATAGTAATTGGCTTTTTCTTTTCTTTTATACGGGAGTAATTTAATTCATATAAATTGGTCATCTTTTACGTGTTTATTGAATTATTTTGCAATAATTTAATATTTTTAATTAAACATATTCCATATTATATTCCAAAATATTCTAATAATTCGTATAAACTCTTAGAAATTTATATGCATATTATTATACAATTACTATTATTTTTCACTTTCCTTATGAATTATTTCACAATAATTCTTCATTTACACTTAGCACATACACCAATATTCAACTTACAAATTCTCTAATAATTTTCATATTTTATCTAAAAATTCATGGACAATTTAAATTTTATGCCTATTACCATTTTAAGACATAAGTAATAAAAATTCACTAATTTCATTAATTTGATTATCCAATAAATATTTCAAAAATATTCAATTAATTCCAATAAATTTCAATAAAATTTATGGATGCATTATTTCATAGTCTCTATCAAATTAAAGCTCAATTTCATCCAATTACATACCATATACTTTATTACATTTCCAAGAAAATTTTGGCTCATATAGAAAATTGCTTAATAAATTTTCTTAACTCAATTTATACATTATACTAAGCTTAATTAAAATCTAATTGAATAATTATAACAATAATTTCAAATTTTACTCAATAATTCAATATTTTTCCTTAATAAATTTAAAGGAAAAATTCAACAAATTAAAGAAAAATTAAAAGATTTCGTAGTCACATATCTTAATGATCAAATTCGCTTCTATTTGCTTAATAATTTGCTCGCCGGACCAATCGCCGGAGACTCGCTGATGACAATCCGACATTGCCATCTCGTAGATTGGGATCTCTTGACTTCATTTTCGGTGGTTATACGCCTAACCGTCGGTTGGTTTGGTAAGAATTGAAGCCGAAAAGTTTTGCCTCCTCCACGGCCGATCTAACCATCGCCAACAAACGATGAGGAGTGGTGGGTACCGGAAGACTCACCTTGTCGTCGGGAGTTGATCAATGGTGGTGGTGTCCCTGTCCGTCGCCTTGAATCACCGAAACGGAGGAAAACTGATTGCCACTTTAAAAACTCGCCACCCCTTTCGAACACCAGACGCCGAACGTCGGAGAGGGAGTGACCGCCGTACCACTCGTCACCGTGCGGTGGTGGCCGGCGTGAGGTGGCTTCCCTTTCTCTTCTTTTTTTTTCTTTTCTTTTTTCTTTCTTCCCTGCCTTGCGTCGTCGTTGCCCATTGCACTTTTTTTCTTTTTCTTTCTTTTTTTATTTTTTCTTTCTTTTTACTAACCCTTTATGGCCATTTGTGGCCAACGTTGGCTGCCACCTTTTTTATTTTTTTATTTATTTTTTTACATATAAATATATTTACATATATATATTTATCCATAATTTTACCATTTTGACCCTCGAAACTTTTTCTCTCACTTTTATAGCTCTATTTATTTTAAAATTAATTCTATAATTTTTATCACATCAAAAATAGGTGGAAATAAATTTTTAATTCAATCGAAGTCCATTATCGATCCGATTTAAATTTATGAATCCGATTTGATAACTGCCGGTGTCACCAAAAATTTCAATTCTTATCACCAAAATATTTTATACAAAATTTAAGGTAGGTATGCAAATTTTGACAATATTCGGAGTTCATTTACTATTTTTAAAAATTACACAAAATCAAGCCACATTTCCTATCAGGGAAATTGACTCGCTACCTTTTTCGTATTTTTGACTTTTCGAGGCTCATTTGATCTCGGTTTCACTTCAAATTTCAACCCCGAACTCACCATGACTAATAATTTTCAATAGCCAAATAAAATATTTTTAACTTCTGGATGTACTTTTCGGCCCAAAAAATATTATTCACTATCAGAATATACGGTTCACGGCTAATCCAGTGTTGAGGCCATTACATCATGTCGGTTAGAGATTTCCATATCATCCAGTTGTACTTGAGTCACTACCAAAGGTAGCATTAAATTATCTTTAGTAATTTCCAAGGAATGGCGGCTATACAATTTGCTTGATTGGGTAGAGTTCGGTTAGATAGAAGGCAACGGTTCTGACGAGCTAGAAGTGGCAGAGGTTGAACTTAGTGGAGACGGTGGGTTAGCTTTAAAAATCCTAGATTGAACTGAAGGAAAGATTAGACATGGTTCTTCAGTAACCTTAATCAGGAAAATAATGCCATTGATTCTGACTTTTATAATGCAATCTATCTTTCCCGGTGTGGATGTTGTGATGAGAATTCTTGCTAAATCAAATCTCGTTTTACTTCTAGTGCTTTCATCTAGACAAATAAAGCCTCCAAATGTAATTGCAATGGTGCTAAAAAAATTCGCTATTCCAAACATGTAGAGGTACCCCTTCACATATGATCCAAGAGAAAAATTTTTGCATATAGCTTTTGGCTTCCATGGTTGAACATATTTAAACCATTCAGCAAGCCATGTTATTCCATCTTGTAGAATTTTTTGCATTTCCTCTTTTAAGCAAAAGATTAATAAGATGAGATTGCCTCCCATAGATCTATAAATGCAATTAAAGTATCCCACCTCAGTCATTCCATCCTAAATAGTTAGACAATTCTCAGGGTGATGTAGCTAGCCCACTAGAATCCTTTCTAGCCATTCAAGTTCAGATTTGTGAGGGGTAAACTAAAAGTTTACTGTACCTGGATTGTCATTTTTAACAATATCCACTCTAGTTTCCTTTAGCATTTATCTTCTTAAACTTCACAACATCCACATATGATCTTTTGTCTCTAAAGCCACTGCTTTTATTTAGAAATGTTATGACTACAAGCAAGATGATGATTTGATCTTAAAGCTTAAGAATGTGTGTCCATACTTCGTGTGACCTGATGATGAAATACTAAAAAAGAAGTGAAAAATAGTTGAAATAGATCTTTCATGTGCCATTATTCTTGGCGTCAAAGGTGTTGTTACTGTTTCTAAATCTTATGTTAAATCATTTTAACCCAACTTTCACTTCTCTGCTTACCTTTTTTGGCTGCATTTCCTCTCGTTTGCCATCTCTATCATAATGTATTCAAAAGGACTCATCGATTTGTTGGATGGACTGCTCTAGCTCTGCTATGGGTATTTGTGTTGCTCATTATCTCTTATAACCCCCGAACCAAATCTTACAGTAAGGAATTAAGCGAATTAGGCTTCAAGCTATGTTGAAAGAATGATTCAAAATGTTAGTGGATAATTTTTGTAACACGTGTTTTATTTTATTAGTTAGTGGGGTCTTAGAATGATTTACATTTGTTAGTGGTCAGTTAATATATGGCACAAAATCAGGTCATGGGTTGTTGTTCCTATTTTTTGGCATTTTCTGTTACTCTTTTTAAGTTTATTTAAAGCTTTGTAATCTATTTTTTCAATACAACAATTATATTCTAGCAATTCAGTCTTTGGCTTATCTCTCAATATTTTATTTTCATTTCTTTCTTTACCAACAGTTGTGGTATCAGAGCAGTTTGGTTCAATCCACTCTTTTCTTAAGCAAGGAAAAGTGTAAAGTAAAAAAAAAAGAGAGGCATTTGAGTTGTGTGAAACACGAACCTACAACAGTAAGGAAACCTAAAGTTGAGAGGAAGCCATGGCAAGCAACGGAACTAGCTCAACAACACAACCCCTAATTTCAAATTTCAAAGGTGAAAAATATCACCTTTGAAGCCTCAAAATGAAGACTTTGTTCAGGTCTCAAGAGCTGTAGGACATAGTGGAGAGCAGGTATGAGGAGCCAAATCCAGCATTGGTTGAACTCGATTAGTGTTTGTGGAAAAATCACAGAAAAGATGCAAAGGCCTTGCTGCTCATTCAGTCAGCACTTGACGATGATATATTTCCTTGAATTTCAGTAGCTACCAATTCCAAAGAGGCATGGGAGATTATAAAGCAAGAATATTTAGGTGATAAGAAGGTAATTACTGTAAAATTACAAATTCTTCGTCGTGATTTTGAAACTCTTATTATGAAAGACAAAGAATCTATGCAAGAATTATTGTCTAGGGTGTTTGGGATTGTAAATCAAATCAAGGCTTATGGTCAAATCATGAGTAATGAAATTGTTGTGAGCAAGGTTTTAAGGAGTTTATGTAATGGCCTCAACACCGGATCAGCCATAAACAATACTTTTCGATGGTAAATAATGCTTTTCGGATCGAAAGGGCATCCGAAAGTCAAAAATATTTTATTAAACCATCGAAAAGTATTGGTCATGGGGAGTCCGAGGTTGAAATTTTAAGTGAAATTGAGGTCAAATGGGCCTCAAAAGATCAAAAATACGAAAAAAAAGGGCAGCGAGTCAATTTCTCTGGTAGGGAAGGTGACTTGATTTTGCATAAATTATTAAAAATAGTAAACAAACTTCGAAAAATATTGAATTTTGCATGTCTATATGAATTTTTATGTAAAATATTTTAGTAGTGAGAATTAAATTTTTCGGTGACACCGGCAGTTATCGAATCAGACTGATAGCGGACTCCGATTGAGCCTTAAAGGAGATGAAATGGAAGTTAAAATGAAAGAAAGAAAATTTTTAGGAAGAATTTTATTGATGGACGAATTGCATAGTAAAGGAAAATGATGAGATTTTTGCATGAAAATAATATATGTTAGCCTAAATTAATTGTACAGATGATAAATGGTATCCATGAATTTTTATTGAATTATTGGAATTTATTTTGAAATTTTAAAGATTATGTAACATATATGTTTATAGTGAAAGTTATGAAATATTGTGAAATAATTGATTATTTTAGTGAAAAATGATAGTAAATAATAAATAATGCATAAATAAATTTTATTAAAATTTATTGAAATTATTAGAATTTTATTGAAATTTTAATGTTAATGTGTATAGAAAATAATTGAATTATTAATGAATAATTATACAAAAATGTTGAAAATGTGAATTTATATGAATTTAAATTATAGTAAACAACAAAAGAAATAAAAAGTCAACTGATGAATTTTTTAGAAATTAAAAAGATTAATAAAGTAATTATTACCGTGCACTTGAAATTAGTCTGATAATAAAAACTAGTTCTCGATATAGTTGACTAGCCATAGGAATATCCTTTACTGCGATGCAAGTCATGGCGACTTGATTTGCTATGGGTAGGATCTTTGATCTCCATAGCTTAAGTGTAAAGTAAAAGTAAAAAGTGCAGTGTTATGAGAATAGTTTTTTGGGAATTATTTCTCTTTTAGTGGGGCCCATGGGACCCATATTCCGTGTATCCGGACTGAGATTTTCCATGGGGTCTGTACTAGGAGCGTAATGGAAATAAATTGATAAAGAAGTAAAAAGACAATGAAAAGTAAGAATAAAGAATGAAAAAGGACTAAAATGAAAGAAAAATAAGGTTTAGGCGAAAAATAGTAATTTTTCCCAAAAGTGTACAAAGTAAGTAAATTAAGTAAGAAATGCGTAAATAAAGATAAAATGGTCAGATAATAGTTAAATTGTCTAAAAAGTAAATTTTATAGTCAATGATGACTAAAATGTAATTTTGCATATAAATGTCAAAATAAGTATATAAGAATGAAAAATGCCTCAATTATTAGTCCAAAGATTAAAAATAAACTTAATAAGAGTAAATTTGAATTTGTGCAATTAAAATGAAAATATTATAAAGAAATTAAAATTTATGTTTTAATAAGAAATTAATTGATTTCATGTATATTTTTGTATAAGTTATCATTTAAGAATAATGATGATAATGTTAGAAAATGTATCGATTACTAGTCACCACTAAGCATGTTGAGTGCTCAGCGCGTAGTTTTACTGTGTGCAGAAAATCAGGAGCATGAGCAGGAATACAAGTTGAAAGACTTCTTTTAAGAGTTTTTGTTGTATGAATTTGGCATGTATATATGTATATAAACTTTACCTTTGGTTATTTAAATGTTAAACATGAGTTATTTTAGTAAAGCTATATTTTGGATATGAATGAGATGGAATGAATGATGATAATTGTTATTATTGATTGTTGTGCCTCTGAGAGGCTGTTTGAACTATCTGCGTTTTAGGGAGCTAGTACTATGTACAACCATTATATTGCAAAAATTTTATTAAATGCATAGTAATTTGGATAGTTATAGGTCTTCGGCAAATTATTATCAAATAATTAAGTGTATGGTAATGTAATGTAAGGAATAAGTTGAAAAAAAAATTCGATCTTAAACACACCGGTACAGTGTTAGGAGTGATAAGAGTGTTACAGTTTAAACTCAAATTTTGACCATATTGTTGCTACAATTGAAGAGACTAAGGATTTATCCTCTTATACATTTGATGAAATGATGAGTTCTCAGTTAGCCCATAAAGCTCACTACAAAAAAATTGCCAATTAGCGACGGCATTATTTTCGTCGCAAATTTAGCGACAGATTCGCGACTGTTTAACAATTCCGTCGTGGGAGGATATTTTCTATTTTTTGCGATGAAATAGCGACGGACTAAATAAACAGTCGCTAATTATTGGCGGGAAGTATGGCGCCATTTATTGCGACGAATATATCCATCGCTAAATTTTATAATTTTTTATTCCCAAATTAGTTCCAGAAAATTTAGCGACGGAATTTTAGTCGCTAATTTTGGAGGGAAATATAGAGCCTATTTTGCGACGGTATTGTTCTGTCGCTAATAGTATTTGTTACAGTAATACAATTAGCGACGGAGCTATTTAGTCGCAAATCCGTCGCAAATAAATTAAGAAATAATTTTTTTTTAATTTCACTCACATGATTTATGTATAGTTTTAAGCAATTTTAATATAGACCATATGAAATAAATATTTTATTTTGTAACAGAAAATTAGAAATTATTTTATAAGTTGATAATAATTTTTTATCAATTATACCAAAATCTAAAGTTATTTATTTAGAAAACTTATATTTTTAATAATAATAATAATAAACTAATTGTTACAATTATTATATATTTGCGTGTTCAGGATTAAAAAAAATAAATATTTATAAAATAGTAATATAAAATTTATTATTTCATTCAAAATAATAATAAAAATATTTGTAATTAATTTTTATTTTATAAAATTTAAATCAAATATTAAATTATTAGGAATTCTATTGATTTCTTTATCAATTATCCCCAAATATAAACTTATTTATTTAAAAAAATTACATTTTAATAATAATAATAATAAAGTAATTGTTATAAGTATTATATAGTCATATTATGAAAAATAATAAATATAAATATTTATATAATAATAAGATAAAGTTTATTATTTCATTTAAAATGATTATGAAAAATTTATAATTTATTTTTATTTTGTTAAAATTTTGAGCAAATTTTAAATTATTAAAAAATTTAAAATATATATTTATAAAATTATCCTTGAATACAAGGATAAAATGATGAAATTTGGTAGGGGCATTTTAGTAATTTCAAAATTTTACCCTACATATAAAAATAACACTTTCTCTTCCCTCATATCTCTCCACCGTTTCAATTTAATGCGTATATGATTTTAAGCTTAATTTATTATTTAGTTGAATAAGACAATAGAGGTCAATCCAAGACTTAAACTCATACAAGTCAAAATGAATAAATTTTCTAATATATATATAGAGACACACACACATACACTTTTCAATCTTATTTCTATTATTTTTCAAAATATTCAAAGCTCCATCTAAATTAATCCTTACCATTTAACTTCACTACCGCGGTTACCTAATTGAGTGGTATGGAAGACTGAGAAAACTTACTGATTTGAAAATGGAGAAATGGCTTTGAAATTCTAAACATGACCAGATTAATAAATAAGTTAAGATATTATCTGATAAATCCAAATATATAGTCCATTTGAATCTGCATGTTTACGGTTTGGTTGGATCTTCAAAGACAAATTGAACAGCTTTTATACGAAATAGTGTAAGTAAAGATTCAACGGTTAAGTATTTGTCGTTAGATCGGCCTGATATTTGGTGAATACGTTCAAAACTCTTTGTGGTTAATTTTGAACGGTAAAAATTAGTTTTTAAGGTCTGTAAGTTCAATTTTTGTTGCAAAAAAGAGGTTATTTTCTGAATTTTTTACGTAATGACCAATTTTGTATACGAAAACGATCGAAAAATCATTTGCCATTAGATCGGCCTATTTTTAGGTGTGTACGTTCAAAACTCCTTGTTGTTAATTTTGAACGGTGAAGATTAGTTTTAAGGTTTGTAAGTTCAATTTTTGTTGCAAAAAAAAGATTATTTTCTGGATTTTTTACGTAATGATCAGTTTTATATACGAAAACGATCAGAAAATCATTTGCCATTAGATTGGCCTAATTTTTGGTGATTACATTTGAAACTCCATGTTGTTAATTTTGGACGGTGAAGATTAGTTTTTAAGATCTGTAAGTTCAGTTTTTGTTGTAAAAAAGAGGCTATTTTCTAGATTTTTTACATAATGACTAATTTTGTATGTGAAGACGATCGAAAAATCATTTGCTGTTAGATCGACCTAATTTTTGGTGAGTATGTTCGAAACTCCTTGTTGTTAATTTTGAATGGTGAAGATTGGTTTTTAAGGTCTGTGAGTTCAGTTTTTGTTGCAAAAAAGAGGTTATTTTCTGAATTTTTTACGTAATGATCAGTTTTGTATACGAAGACGATCGAAAAATTATTTGCCGTTAGATTGGCCTGATTTTTGGTGAGTACGTTCAAAACTCCTTGTTGTTAATTTGGAACGGTAAATATTAGTTTTTAAGGTTTGTAAGTTCAGCTTTTGTTGCAAAAAAAAGGTTGTTGAATTTTTTTGGGTAAATTTTATTTTTATTTGGAGTATAAGTAAAGACGTTTCTATATATTCCTATACTTTATAGAAGCTTTGGTTTTCCACAATTTTTGTTATTCTAAAACATGGATTATTATACCAGTGATGTATTTTTCAGTAAAGCAAAATCGAGAGAGATTTGAAGTGAGTTCAATATGTGAATACTTGATCTGTTTTTTGAACTTATTTATTTAGAAAATTTACATTTTTAATAATTTTTTGTCAATTATCCCAAAATCTTAACTTATTTATTTAGAAAATTTACATTTTTAATAATAATAATAAATTAATTGTTATATTTATTTTATAATTACATTATGCAGATTAATAAAAATAAAGATTTGTAAAATAATAATATAAAATTTATTATCTCATTTTTAATAATTCTGAAAAATTTAATAATTTATTTTAATTTTGTTAAAATTTTGATCAAATATTAATTATTAGAAATTTTAATTATATGTTTACCAAACAAATAATTAATGTACACAATAATTTAAAATAATAATCAAATGTTTAATTATGAAAATAATCTCTAATGCATAATTAATAACTTATTTTATTATGTAATACAACACAACCATACTACTTAACAAAAAATCAAAGAAAATAAAAGAAAGAAAAGGTAAAGCAATAGAAGAAAGGGGAGAGACGAGGGAGGGAAGAGAGGCAGAACAGGGGCACGGTACCTACCATCAAGATTCGATCAGCGGCGATGGCACCTAGGGACATGACTAGCACCGGTGAGACCCCAACGGTGAGACGATCACTCCAATATCCAACGGTCCTCCCCACTCGCCGACAATGGACAGATCGAAGAAAATAAGGCACCGACTGTTCTAGTGAGATCCTGGCCAAATCGGATGGTGGTTGAGCCCGTGATTGCTGTCATCGAACTCTCTCTGATGTCAGCTACCTGCAGGTGCTCCCGATTCATGCCAGCCAGACTCCAGCGAAGTTCCGGCAAGCGCTCTGACGAGTATGGGGATGGACAGAAATGTGAAAAAAGATGTAAATATTGACCCAAAAGATCGTGATCTAGGTTTGTGTTCTCAATTAATGTATATTTGTTTTTTTGTTTTAAATTTTAAAATTGCTGTTAAAGTTTTCATCATCAAGGTTTTTATTGCTAAGTTTGTGGAACTTTTGGTTTCTGTGATGGTTTCTTTTGTTCCCAGATGACTGTTGTTGAAGCTTATGCTGGTGGTGAGAACATCGATTTGTCAGAAAGCAAGCTGCATCTGTCACCCAATTTATCCTCTTTACTTATTGAGAGCATAACACAGAACACAAATGGCAGTGTTTTTCTTCCAGAGGTAAGAATAGTTTGTATTTTTGCTTATGATTGGGTGTGTTTTATGCTTAATATCTCTAAACTGTTAGAATAAGGGCCTAATGGATGTGTGACAAACTATGTTCTTATGACCCTGTTGAATTAAGTGATTCAAAAACGAAAATTATTAGTTTTTTTTCTTAAGCTTTTTTAATGTTTAGAATTAGTTTTTTTTTCTAAATTAATATACTTATGGAGTGGCAATGACAAGTAGATTTTGAGCATCAATTTCTTGACGTATTGTTGTTCAGATGAAATTAAGTTATGTTGCCAAGTAATATTCTGAATGGTTCTAGATGATTTACAGTTACTTGGTCATTATACTGAATTCATTAGCAAATGGCAATTGTTATTTATTATTTGCGGAGCTGTAAGTTGTAAAAATAAACTAGTCAGCATGCTTAAGTTTCTGGTTCTCATCTATGTTAGGAAGTTAAATTTAATTATTTTGCTCAACAATAATAGGTTTCAATCTCTCGCATTAGTAAATGCATAGAAAATATATTGTTTATTGTAGGTTAGATATTGCCACTGTTTAAGCAAAAGTCAGTTAACTGAACAATTGAACAGTTCAATCTTGTTTCATCTATTTTCATTGTTGAACAAGCATATAAAAAACAATTGAATGACTTTCCACCTATTTTCATTGTTTCTAAGTATTCGAAGTTCTTAATTTTTTCCATTTAAGTGATTTGATGCTGATATCAGCAGCTTCATGTTTGAGGCTATTATGAGAGTTGTGGTTTAGTTATGCTAGATGTATTCTACAATAGTTTAACTTCCATGGATATATTTAATGTTGGTTTTAATACTGAAGGCTTTGCTTAAGAAACTATAAGTTGTAAGATTAGCATTACTTTCTCGGGTTCTTGTAAATGTTTGTGACAAGAAATTAATCTAAAGGGAGATTGTGATGTATGGATTTATTTGGGATCCAGCATTCTCTGCTTCCATTTGGGTTGCTGCTGCTAAGAGTGAATTGAGGTGGGTTAGATTGAGTCTTGTAGCGCCTTATGCTTCTCTTTGACAGAGCTGTTGCAGGAAGTAGTGTGATGTCTTCATCTAGGAGCATCTGACCTCCATTGTTGTGTACCCCATTATTGGTGTTCTTTTTATTTTCAGTTTTTAGGTGTTTATTTGCCGTCCGAGTAGATGTTGAGCTTTCAGAATGTATTGAATTATTTCATTAATGTTTTTCAAGAATATGTTGCGCTGCTTTTTGTTTATCATTTAGCTGCAAGGTAAAGATTATTACAATAATGCTTGCATCAAGATGCTGATTCACACATCAAACTTGGTAACATTCAGGTAAGATGGATCTTAGTATCTGGATGGAATGTGTTGACATACCTTGTGCAGTTTTGTCTCTGCTAAAGCAGAATCAACAGCAACAGCAAAAGCAAAATTCAGGGTTGTCTTTGTTGTGCCATGTGGCACTTAGAGGGTAAGGGATTAAATTGTCTATCAAAGTAACGAGTTAAACTGTGTTCATAGTTGTTGTCTTTGTTGAATAGGTATGTTATGCAAGAGATTCTTGATCAACAATTTGCTGAGGAGGCAGCTGAGGCTGCAGGAAGAGGTGCAATGGCAACAATAGCAAATCCTCGTAGATCTTCCAAGTAAGTATTCTCCAACTGTTTCAGTATATTTTCACTTTGAATCTTTGAGTGCCTTTTCTCAGTAATGATTTTGTTTATTTATACTGATAGTGTCCATTTCTTAGTTGTATTTCAACTCTGTTTTATGAAGTAAACAGCTCTAAAGCAACATCTGTAGCGGCTTCTTCTAAAAACCTTACAGCACAGAAATTAAAGGTGCAAGGGAAGGGGTATAAAGATAAATGCTATAAGCAAATTAGGAAATCACTAGAAGCACGATTTAATAGTCTGCTGACAGAGGTACTTCTTTATGAACTATTCTCGTACATGATGAACTGCTTACTTTTTGTTCAATATATATATATTTTTTATTTCTATCCGTGATTTGTGGATTTCCATAGTTATGCTGCTTTACTGATTCAAATCGTCTTTTTGCTAATTATGTGAAGAAGTTAGTATGTTAGGGTAATAAATAGATAATAAGATTTTTGCAAAGATTGCTTTTGTGACTTAAGAGGATTATGTTAAAAGTATTAGGTGGATATAGCAATGTTGTTGTCCTCCAGCATTGATGAGGGAGGAGGAATTTCTAAACCTGATCTTGGTTTAGCCGGCATGCTGTTCTGTTGTGACCCACCAAGGCAGGCAAGTTTCTTTATAGTAGATATGTTATTATTTATGTGAACTTGTGTATCAGTTGGGTATTAACTTCATTGTTTCTTAAATTTTGGCCTATTTCTATGTCAATACAGGTAAGTTCCCCACCCTTGTGACCCACCAAGAGTCATTGGAGTCCAAGGTGAATGAAACTAAAGCTACAGTGAAGTTTCAATTGAAGAAAGTGCTTTGCATGGGAGTGGCTGTCGGGAACTGTGCCATGGAGGAGAAGCAGGTTTTCCAAAATGTTCAAATGAGCGTCAATTTCATCGTCTCCTTGTTGAAGAAGAACTGGCAAAATGTGAGGGTCACAGTCTTTCTTATGTCTTGGTTATTAATATAATGTGTAGAGGCTACATTTTAATATCTTTTTTCTTATATTTTCTTAATAAATTTATCGGATGAATTAACGTTTCGATGAGAACTGTGAGGAATATAGTGAACACTGGAAGCACTGCGAAGTTCTTTTCTTTTTTTTGTAGCATATTGTATAAAAATTTGTTAGTAGTATTATTTAGTTTGAATTTTTTCTAATTATTTGTAAAGTATTGCACAATATAATTTACTTTTATGATATTATATTTTTTAAATTAATAATATTTGAGAAATTTTATTTATATAAATTAAATTCTGAATGTTATAATAATAATAAAATATCATAAATGAATTGCGGTGAAATTTGATGTTATTTTACATAGTTAATTTTCAATTTATTGGCATTTTATGAATATTTATTAGCGACAGTTTAGTAACGAAAAATTTGTCGCTAAAAAATTATTATATTTGTCTCGACTAATTTAAGAATTTATTTAGCGATGGAATTAGTGACGGAAAATGTAGTCGCTAAGTATTATTATAATTCGATGACTAATTAGGAATATAATTTAGCGACAAAATTTTTCTTCGCTAAATCAGCAGCTGATTTTGAAATTCGTCGCTAATATATTAGCGACTGTTCATCGCGGCGTCGCTAATTTACATTAGCGACAGAAAACATGTAATTAGCGACGGATAATTTGCAGTTTTTTTTGTAGTGGCTAGATTTGGCAGGTCCCAAGAGACGGTTGAAGAAAAAGCTTTTCAGGTGAAGGAGGAGACTTTTAAGAGAAAGCTAGAAAATGCAAAAGGCCATGGTAGAGGCAGACGTAGAAGTGGATTTCGTAGACGAGGTCATGGTGGTGGCAGAGGTAGAGTCCAATTTGGTGAATCAACCCATAGGAGCTCAATCCAATGTAGGTATTGCAGCAAATTGGGGCATAAAGAAGTTGATTGTTGGACCAAACAGAGAGAGAAATAAAAGCAGGCAAATTTTACAAAGAAAGTTGAAGAAGAAAGCAAGTTGTTCGTAGCTCACTCACCAATTCAAGACAATGTTGACGGCAAAAATTTATGGTTTCTTGATAGTGGATGTTCTAACCATATGTCAGAAACCAAGTCCTTGTTCAAAGATCTTGATGAATCACAAAAATGTGAGGTTCGACTTGGAGATGACAAGCAAACGAAAGTTAGAGGGAAAGGTATAGTTGTAATCAAAATAGTGCAAGGTGATAATAAACTTCTCTATGATGTGCAATTTGTGCCTAGCTTAGCTCACAATTTAATAAGTGTTGGACAATTAATGGCTATTGGATATTTAGTTTTGTTTGATGATGATTTATGTGTTATTTGTGATAAAAATACTGGTCAATCTATAGCAACTATTAACATGACACCAAATAAGATGTTTCCTTTTAATGTCTCAAATGTTGTGAGCAAAGCCTTAGTTGTTAAGGAAAATAATGAAGCTAATTTGTGGCATTTACGCTATGTGCATTTGCATCATAATGGTTTGAAACTTCTTAATCAAAAAGAAATGGTTGTTGGGTTACCGAAAATTGGTGAATTAGTTTTTTGTGAAGGATGTGTTTATGGGAAGCAGAATAAGAGGTCATTTCCAATTGGAAAATTATGGAGGGCTTCTGATTGTCTTGAACGTGTGCATGCTGATTTATGTGGGCCGATGAAAATAGAGTCACTTGGTGGAAGTAGCTATTTTCAGTTGTTTACGGATGATTATAGCCGTATGAGCTGGGTTTATTTCTTGAAATTCAAAATCCAATAAAGGAAAAAAGAGTACACAATATTTTTAATACACATTATAAGTTGTCTCATTAAAAACCTTAACACGAAAACCCAGTGGAAAAAAACCTTAGTTAAGGAAAAAAGAGTACAACGTGTATTTTTTTTTATAAAAATATTGGTACACAACTTTAAATTTGTGCATGCAGAGTTTCGATACGTAATATTATGAAGTTTTTTTTATAAAAATGAGTCACATATCTTCTGGATATGTTTACCATATATTTTCTAGATATATGATGCATGAACTGAAAAATAATAAATAAAACTTATGTTATAAAATTACATGTTTGTACATAAGCACGTACAAATTCATCTACACATCTTTCATTCATTTAAGATAAAAAATTTTATAAAATCTAATAATTTAGTCATACATACAACGAGTACATGACCAATGTAATTTTATACTAAATCATAAATAAGTTATCTGTTTTCAAATGGTTTTCTTAACCGTTATTATTCTTTCTCTTAATTACTAACCACTTCTGATGGTGAAAATGAATCATAAAATAGTAATAATTATCATTTCCTAAACATACCATTTTTATGGCCATAATTCCATATTGCTTCATTAATTTGAAGGAATGAAACAAATATAATAAAAATAATTTAATGACATGTATACAAGAAAATCATATAATAGCTATAATAAATGAATGCATTTAAATTCAAATATTTCTAAAAAATTACTTAAAGATAATTAAATTATATAAATAAAATATATATAATTATATAGAGAACTAAAATCTTTAAAATAATATGTAATTTTAAGTAACAATTTAACAATTACCATGTAATGCATGAGTACATAATGCATTAATAGCAATAATATATGATCATGAAATATGTTGTATTTAGTAACTTTACAACTATTGGAGTACTCAATGAAAGATAATATATAAACATATAATCACATTATAAAAATTTTCTTTCAATCAAATAGTACTCAATATTTAATTCGAAACAAAATTTAATATACAAAATTCATTAAAGTATTTTGAACTCTTCAAGAGTTTCAGTAATTAAAATCATAAATAAATAATGACAATAGATAAACTATAACACTTCAAAATCATATACATAAAATTCAATGCATATAATTGTATCAAATAAAAATTTTCAAAAGTATTTATATGCTTCAAGCATAATAAATCTTTCAAAAATTATATGTAATTTTATTATCAAATAGGCAAATAGCATTAATTAGTTGCATACTAATATGTTACTAAATTGACAAATAGTAAAAACTTATTGCATCAATTATAAGAAAATATGCAATTTTACAATTGATACTAATCCATTGCAATAAATGTCATAAAATAAATCATATTTTATAACTTCATTGTTTATTGCTTGAATATTAATTGTACTCTTTTGTCATCATATTTTTCAATATTTTGAACTGCAGGTTCAAGAATTCATATTGAATGCAATTAAAATCTATATTTTTCAATAGATTTAATTTTAAGATGTTCACTATGTTAAAAATATCAACTTTAATATTTTTATACATAAATAATGTTGACAACTTTATCCTTTTCGGTTCTTTTTAATAACAAATGATATATTGAGATTTCTTATTTAATTTCAGGTACCTAAACCACTTCTGGGATTTTTAAAAAATTAGTTATATCATAGGTCTCTTAAAGAATACCCGCCTCCATAATATGACCATATAGATTTATTTGCACCTTGCCATTTATAAATTTTATTTTTATTTGGAACCAAATAATTTACCCTACAAGACAAATTATCCTACTAGGATATTGTTCTGAATTGGAGCATTTGCAGCTAATACAAATGAGATTTAATAAATCTCTATAAACTAACAAATACATTGGCATCATAATTAACTAATATTTTAAATTTCAGGTTCATGATATGAGGATCTAAAATATAATGTATTTATTTATTTTAACTGCTTTCTTCCCCTAATATTAGGAAAGCTATTAATTAAAATGAAATTTTCAACTAAAATTACAATTGAGGAATTTTATGATCTTTATTAGCATAATGCATGTAAGTATTGCTTACATTAATTATATATCCATATATAAAAATAGCACTATTGTTCTCATAAAAATATCTAGCAATTATTCGGAGGCATTAAATAAATATTTTTGCTAGACCTTTAAGTATGAATATGTACAACGAGCTTATAACAATTATTTACCCGTGACATATGATCGCTAGTATTATCAAAAAAATATCTTGATTGCATATTCTGACAATTGTGCACTTAATTTGAATAATCTCACAAAGTGCGGGTTGTGAGTTGATATACACATGTGACCATTTTATCGATGCATCTTTTAAAAATTATAAAATATTTAAGTGGTTCACATGGTGGATAGTGGGCCCACATATATTATATTTATTCATTCCATAATAAAAGGAATTTAGTCAATTTATTAGCTAGTGATACTTTAGCAATATTTCTTGAGAACAAGTAAATTATGAGAATTTCTTAAATTGAACTAAAAGAAACTTCTGATTTTTTAATAAATATGCATGTATGAATTTTCAATAATTTATACACTATAATTAATCTGAACTGGTTAAACTGATCATGCCAAATAATCAATTATTAATTAGTAAACTTCATGTTTACTATTTTTATTATATCAATATTTATATTAATTGATAAACATCAAGTTTCTTAATATTAATATTAAATAGTTAGTAAACTTCGTGTTTACTAATATTCGTGACAGTTAATAAACTTCATGTTTATTAGTATTTATTTCAATTTTCAATTTTACTATAATCAATAAACTTTAGGTTTCCTGATATTAGTATCACTTAATCAATAAGCTTCATGTTTACTAATGTTTGTACGTATAATTGGTAAACAATAAGTTACTAATATTTGTACAATAATTAGTAAACTTCAGGTTACTAATATTTGTATCTATTAGTAAACTTTGAGTTTGCTAATATTTGTATCAAAATAAAATCAAATTATCTTTGAAAATATATTACTTATCTTATACAAAGTGGATTTCGAGTATTTCTTTATCAATTTCAAAATGATATCTATTTCACCGAATATCTTTTAAAAATAAATTTCTTTAGGATATATTGGATAAATAATATATTTTATAATAAATTGTATGCGAGTAATTGTATTATAACTTTTCAGGAGTCTTCAAATAATTATATAGCACGTAACAAAAATATGCATATAGTAAATTGAAAATCAAAATATTGCTTTAATTTATATAAAGTATATTCATTAATCATATATATAATATAAGGATCAAAATATAATTAAGCAATGATCAATTTGTAATTATGCAAAACGAATCACTAAAATCATGTTAATGTCCACAGCAAAATAAATAGCAATGAAAAATGCTATTCTCACTTTTTTTCAATAATTTTGTATATTTAAATTTTTAAAATTTATTATAGGGTACAATTACTCAACCCTTAATCAATCTCATTAAATTATGAGAATTAAAATAATTTAAAATTTACGAATTAAATTTACTTACCGTTTAATCTTGTAAATTTAATTCTTGATTTCTTCGAGTCGGGTTGTCGTAAACCACAACTTTTAATAATCAATAGAGACTATCGTGCTGATAACGTGTTATAAATCAAAGTAAAATCAGAACAAAATATAGAGAATAACGAGAAGTGTAATTTCTCTGTTATATTATTATATATCTAAAATAATAATAATATGAGTATTTATAGACATAAAATTTGGTCTATATAGGAAACAAATAAATTTAAAAAATAAGTAAATATGAAAAATAAATCAAGTAATAAAAAAATAATCAATATGCGAAGTCATCCAAATAGAAATATATCACAACATATAACAATTAATTCTTGAAAGGTGCTTACTATAGTTACAATATTCATTCCACTATATACACCAAAAAAAGGGCAAGTACCCCTTTCTCTTCTATATATACATTGCAATAAACAACACAGGCAACTAAGACAAGGCTGTTAGGTGACAACCCAAAGACTAATTAATTAGTGCTCAATGCACAGAAAGCAATTAATTAAACACAGTTATCAAATCTAGTCATATACTGCACAAAATTGCAGAGAGCTCTAAATGAAGTGCTACAAATTTATCTTTGAATTTCTTTTTAATTAAAAAATATCCTGTTGCTACAAAATTAATTAATATATGTTTGCTCCTATTGTTATCAAACCCGTACGTATTTGTCCTTATTTAAAATGATAAAGATAAAAGTAAATTATTTTTTTCATATTTGCCGTTAATAAACTAATTTATTTTTCACTCTTGCCGTTACAAGTAAGGGCGAATGTAAGTTATTTTAATAAAAATTGATCCATTTTTATTTAAAAGAAAATTCAATAATAAATATATACTAGATATTTTGAATAATTTTGAGGCAAATTTTGCCTTATCTCTTTATTTAATTTAAGTTATTACAAATCTCGGCCATAATTATAAGCTCGCTTTATTAGTACCATTCTCATAAGCTTCATTAGTTCACTTAATTAGGCACGTTACCAGCCAGTTTCCATTTGAGCCATGCCCTACCACTATTGACCACATTACTCCACCACTTAGAAAGAAAATACTTAAATAAAAATTCTTTTCCTCTCTTCTTCTTTCTCTTTTTACAGGGACACAAATATTTTTTTAACAAATGAGATTTAATTTAAATTATAATCAAACGAAAATAAAAGATTTTCAACCATTTCAACTATATATAATTTAAAAAAGAATCAAAATTTAATATACTGAGAAATATTTTTATTTGCGCCGTGAAATCATGAAAATTAGGTAAAAAGTTTCACGGGTAGATAAAAAAAAATTCATTATAAAATATTATTTATGGATTATTGTCATTAACTTCGAATCCGTGAATTGCCATATTGTCTTTGATCTTTGAACTTTGATACCATTACTTCTCCTTCCTTATTTAGGGAGTGTTTACAACAAGAAAGTTATAGTCTCAAATTATTACTTTTCTTATGCTCCAACCACATAATTTGGCCTAATATTCAGTATTCAATAAAAAAAAAAAGAGAGTGAGGGAGATTTTAATTTCCGTGCCTTCTACTGATATTTCTACTATACTATATTAGGATAAGCAAAATCCAATAAAAACTGAAAAATGAATCAAATTGAACAAATTTTATATTTTTTTTTTATTTTTTATATAATTAATTAGTTTCGTGTATATATATATATGAATTAATTATAATTTCTTAGCTATAAGCTGGTTCAAATAAAGAAAAATATAACAAAATATGAACAAGAACATTAGACAACAATTACTATCATCCATGTGCAGTTATATATACGTTAACTTCAAGAATCCCAAATGGGACCAAATGCAGAAATTCCTGAGGCTTTGCACGCATCGACAACGTCTCTGCTTCCTTCGGGATTGCTAGTAACAATGACAACTTCAGCTCCCCATTTCTTGGCAGTTTCGACACTCATTTGGGACACATTTGGCCTACCTAAGATGGCTGTATCATGAACAATCACCTTACCTTTAGGATGCCCACTCATTATTTCTTTTATTTCTGTACCAAAGTTGTGCTCTATCCCTTTGGCCACCCAAAGCACACACACATTAGCTCTACATGGCTGCAAAAGAAATGACAAGAACACACAAATACCAGACCCTGTAGCCACCAAGAGGACCCTCTCAAACATGTTCACTAGATAAGGCAGGCCAGCAAAATGCACTTGTCTAACCCACAAGTGGGTTGGTGGGTTTGAGACTAAGGAATTTGTGAAGTCCCCCACTACACCAGCTAGCATCATGTGCTCTTCTTTCCCATCAGATATTATACCAAAGGCATGCCATTCGGATAATGGGCATGGGCTAATCCTGCCAAGTATTCCGGCTTTTACTCCTCCTTCTAATTTAATTAAGGAGGCATGTCCTGAAGGAGATGTTATTTTAACCGGCACACGTCTAACTGTTACCCATGGGATGATAATTAGAACTGTAATGGCCCCTGTGAACCAAAACTCTTGTTGTTTGATCAACTTGGAGCCTAACTCCTTAGTGTAAGAATTGGTTTGTGGGTCATAAGAGATAGTGAGCAACACAAATGCCCATAGCAGAGCTAGAGCTGTCCATCCAGCGAATCGATGAGTCCTTTCGAATACATTATGATGGAGATGGCGAACGAGAGGAAATGCAGCCAATGCAGATAAGCAGAGAAGTGAAAGAATTGTAGAGGCGACTCCTATTATCTCAGAGGAAGCATTGTCTCTATCCTTAAGAGTAAGAACTAAGGCATAGATTAGCCAAGCAATCGAAGAAACTCCACAACTGCTATGTATTCCACCAACACTCTGAAGAAGAGAAGTGGTGGCTGTCTTTAGACGGAGAGGCACCCAAGACCGGCCCAACACCTTCACTGCAATCCAGAAAACAACTCTTAAGAAGGCTTCGCTTCTACAGAGTGCTAAAGCTAAAATATTAGCTATGGAAAAGAGAGCAGCTTTGTTTCTTGCATAAGGAAAGTTCCCAGTAGCTGCAAGAAACAAGCCAGTGATGTTAAATGTTAAGCAAACCACAAAAAGTCGCTTGTACGCAGTGAACAATCCTTGATCAAGCAGTATAATTGACAATCTTGATTCTTGTTTTCTCGGTGCAGCAGGCTTGATTGGCTGCTCAGGTTTCTCTTTATTTTTTCCTTCTTCTAATATTTCCAAAGTGTTCTCATCTTCATCTTCTTCGACTTCAGGATCAAGATCACAGAAATGGCTACTAGGCCAACTCACAGATCTTTGAAAAGAAGGGGGGAGGATTTTAGAGGTGCTGCCTTGAAACCAAGAGAACCGAAAACGGTTGCTGCCATTTTGCTCATCATTAATGGGTGTTGAAAGAGAAAATGGATCAAGATGAGGTTTGATTTCAAATGACACTCCTCGGCAGCTTGCAAACCTCACTGGGCTCTGCATATTTTTGATATGTGTGAAGAAGATGATTGGATTTGTTGTCGGTGTTCAGTCACCAAAATTGCATATTTTTTACTTAATTTTTGTATGTTTTTATACATTGATTTTTAGCCAATTTTAGAACTTTTTACTTGTTTTGTAATTTTGATCAATGTAGGATCAAATTCGTAAGAAAGAGCATTTAATGGCTGATTGGGACTGATTTGGAGTAGATACATAAATGTGGAGCAAGTTGGAGACAGAATAATGAAAAATTTGGGCTTAATATTTCTAACATTTATGTCTGCATGTGTGAATTTGATGGGGCTGCCACCAATTTCAACCTACTTTTGAAGAATTTCAAGCCTACAAAATTGGACTTTGAATTGTAAAATTTTAGACTTTGATTAGTTGTCTTATTTGACTTTAATGGGATTTGTTTCCCGTTTGAGTAGATTTCAGCCCTTCTTTCCCCGTAAATAGGAGAGCATTTCATAAGTTAAAAGAGTTCTTTTTCCTGAAACTTTTCTGAAGTTTAGAGAATATTCTCTTTGTTTTTTTTTTTTTTTGTTTAAAGCCATGAGTGGCTAACTTCTTTATTTCAGTTAAAAATTAATTCAAAGCCAGAATTGTTCATACTGTAAGATCGTTTTACTTTAATTTTATTTTAATTTTTATGCAATGTTCATTTTATTTATCATGATTTAAGGAAACCATATATCAATTATTATTTATTGTGCATGCAAAAAGAGTTCATTGTGCATCTAATTAAATAATATATAGCTAATTGAGTTTGCTAAATTCGTAATTATTTAGTGAAATCAATAACAAGTAGCAATTAATATAGCTTCACTCGAAAGGGTTGTTATATTAAATAAATACATGATTTGGTCTAAATCAGTCTCGATTGTAGGTTGGTTGACTTAAGTCGGGTTTTTCTAAATTGTAATACTGTCAATAAATTAAATTTTTTCGCTTGTTAAAGGGTTATTTATTGGTTAGAGACTAATTATAGTTTTACTTGATTGGTCCATTAATATGAAAAGATTGGTCGGGAGCGCGAAGCCGACGATTATAACCGGTTCATTGTATGATTTTAAAATTATTTCTTCGTCTATGATCAATAAATTGAATCATGTGCTGCGAATGTCTTTAATTGAAAATTTTCTTATCCATTAATTTTATTTAATTAATTTACTGCACTTTTATCTAGTTCTTTTAATCAAGTATATTTGATTTTTAATCTCCAAACCCCCCCTATTTATTTTTAATTGTTAAAATTTTGGTTATCACAAAATTAAATTAGTACTAAGTCCCTGTGGATTCGACCCTTACTTATCTTATTTATAATTTATTTGGTTAGAAAAAGTCAGCACTTATTTTTGGTGGCTTCGACACCTATTGGTCAGTGGTGCAATTAACTTAAGGGTTGCAATGCTAGGTATTTATCAATGTTTTGAAACTTGGCTTGAATGTTGACTCGGCCAGTCAATTAAGTCATTGGTCAATTAGTTTGATCGAATCGACTCAGAGTTTTTAAAATTTTTTAAAATATAATTATTTAAAAAAAATTAAAAATGTGGTATGTAAAAATACATTTAAAAAACCATTAATTACCAAATATTAATATAAAAATATTAATTTTAAGTCCAACAAAGTTTATAAATATAAAAATCAAATAAATTATCCTAAATGATAAATATCTAAATAAATTCATATCATATGAAAATAAGCATTCAAAAAAATTCATTTTATATGATGAACAAACATAATTAATCATCAATTTTCATTTTCATCTTCAACTCCATCTCCATATCTCCTTCTACCCGTGGGTTAGATTCAATTAAATTATGCTTTATAATATCTAAATTTTTTAAAATAAATATATAATTATATATAACTAGACACAATTTTCAATATTCTAAACTAAATTCATATATATATATATATATATATATATATATATATATATATATATATATATATATATATATATATATATATATATATATTGTGTAGAAGATATAATTAATTGATGAATTTTAACTTAATTTAGAATATTGAAGATATATATGTTCTAAATATAACTTGCTGCACTGGATATATTACAAAAAATTGTAAGGTATAATAAACAAAGAAAATAAGGACAGCATATAAAACCATATATGTATAAAGTTTAATGAAAAGAAATATATATAAATCTATTGATAATAATTGTTTAAATCTAAAAGTGATTTAACAACTCATAAAAAAAAAAACATTCTAATTTCATTAAGTGTAATTATATACACTTCAAAAAGTTAATATATGAGAGGCTGCAAAATACTGCAAGGCAAATGTATCCTTAACTAACAACAAAGTACTCATAGATGAACGCAATCAAATTTGATTTAGTAACAGTAATGAAATAAATCCTTAACTAATAACACCAAAGTACTCATCAGATTGACTCTTATATAGAGAAAATCATCTACTTCAATTCAATATGAAAGATAAATAGTACTAAATCATCTACTTCAATTCAATATGAAAGATAAATACTACTAGGCTAGGATATAGAAGGCCTTTAGGGACGAAATGGGCTGCCACTGGTTTTTCCAAAACAGTAAAATTCAAATTTTTCTTTAGAAATTTAATGAATTATTCAAGACCATTCTGCTTTCTCCTTGCTTTTAGACTAGGATAGGTCTTTCAATTGAAATGATGAACAACCAAGAAAAATGGGGGGAATAGAGAGCCAGACTTTTAATGGGTATGTATCACCAAGAATTGAAGAGAATACAACAGAGAAAACAGGTTTTGATGATTTAATGACACGAGTGAAAGAAGCGGCAACCTTAGAGAATGAAACACAAGTTGATATGTGGCCTATTGTGTGAAACAATGCTGGTCCAAGTAGAACAACAATGAATGGCTTTGAGATCTTTGAGCAAAGTTGAAGCTTTAATGACTATAATATCAACAACCACGCGCGCAGACCCAATAAATAACTTAAAGGAAGCAGCAGACCATGGAAATGGAAACACATTCAAAGGAATCAAAGCTTTCTTACATTAAACCCTCCTCCACCAAAACTAACCCCACCACCAGATCCACCTCCTCCAGATACCGCTCCACCACCCCCCGACCCACCAACATCGTCTTTCTCCCCTTGTCTGCATTAAATGAATGGAGTCAAAGAAGGAAATTAAAAGAATTTTAGGGATTTACAACAAAACGCACAGTTTTAAAGTTGAACCGAGTTCTCATCCGGTTCAACGAGTTTTGGTTCAACTAAATTTTTTTTTTGTCTAATTTGATTTTTTTTATTTTAAATTTTATATTTGATCAATTTAATTTTTTTTACCAAGTCATGGTTCAATCAGTTCGAGAATTTGGGTTAAATCAAGTTTCAAAATATTGATATTTATAGGTCTTGGGGAATAGTTATTTAATATTAAAAAATATTCGTCGTTGAAAAGTCAATTGATGTATTTTTTAATTTTAATTATATGTGGAAATGAAGCCTAGTAGAGTCTGCAAATGTTGAATGATAGCAGATGTAGCATTCTTGTTAAGTGCTTTCAGGGTTCTGCTACAAACATGCTAAGCCAAGACTTACAAAAAAAATGACAAGCACAAGACAAGACTCAGCTATTGTTTTAAGTACAGGTGAGAAAATAAAAAATATTGTTAACCGTAAAATCGATTCGAAATTAAATAGCTTTTTTTAATTAATCGATCTGATTAATTCAATTATAATTTTTAATTTTTATATTTTTAATTTTAATTTTTAGGTACAGATTAACCGCTAGTTAACGATTATCCGGTATGTGTGTGTATATATATGCCTTAAATTTTTTTTTTATATATTTCTTTCTAAAACTTATATAAAGTATACTTTAAAACATATTTAATTATATTTTTATTTTTTTATAAAATTTATATAAAATTTTAAACTAAATTTATATTATATCATTTTTTTAAGTATATAGTAATATTTATGTAATGCCCCGAATTCCACCCAAATAGTATTGTTAGTCAAATCCGATTTTTATGCTGCTCAATGCAATTCCGCTAGATTTTACTTGGGATAAATACAAAAATATAAATACATGCATAGAAGTTAGTTAACGAACTTCAAGTGAACATAGGTAGATAATTGTAGGCCAAAGTGTAAAATCTACTAAATATTAAGTAAGCATATTATGAGTTAATATAAGCGATGACGAGCTAAACTTTCTGTAGTACGCCAAACACCTGCAAAAGGTGAAGAAAAGACTAATCAATGTGTTCCAATGAGAGAAGCTCCGACGATCAAGTTAGTATACAGGTGATTAGATCGAATAACGAGAAAAAGTTTAGGGTTTCATACCTAAGCCGAGCTTCTTATATAAGCTCAGAATTTCACTTTGTTTAGGAAGCTACTGAGGGAATTCTTTTTCTAGAAGAACTCTAACTCTTCCCAAATGGGATAATCCTTCTATCTCATAGTTTCATGAGGTGAGCTCGGGATCGGGTATTGGACTGAGCCCATAAACTTCATTAAACCGGGTTGATCCTAGGCCCAGTTATCATAAGTGCCCCCTCAAGCTTGTGACATTTATGTCACAGGTATTACTTCGAAGCGTTGGCTCCGAAAATCGCGAAGGTAACGTTCATTTCCTTGTCAACGCCATTAATAAACATCAATTTTGGTGCCTAGAGAAATGAGAAATGATAGGGCGATGTGTAACACCCCAAAAGTAGCATTTGACATGCATTACATGTTCTAGAGTATGAATAGTAATTTTAGGACAATTTTTAGGGTAATCAGTGTAGAATAAGCAGCAAAGAATCGAAAGTATATAAAGTTAAATGTGCTCAAGCCAGGAAAATCTGAGGATGGGTGACCTTGCGAGCAGCTTGAACCAATATTAAAATATGAAAATAGGTGTTAAATAGAGTACGATGGTGTGATTTCAGGAGAAATTGAGTTTAAATAGGCCCTCAAATCAGACAGAGAAGTTTTACCCGATACTGTAAACTCAATTAACCAAAAGTTTGACCGAGTCGTAAAATATTCTAAAGACCTCCAAAAATTTTTTAGAACACATATACATATTAGATATGACCTAAATTACCCTTTGAAATTGAAAAATAAATTTTCTGATGGTTTCGAAATTTTGGATTTCGAACCAACTGATTTTACCTTCGAAACTAGAAATATACTGAAACAATTTTGGAATGACTTGAAATTTTAACCACATGCTGCTTCATATATAAATACACATGGAAAAAAATTTCATGTTATTTTGATAAGCAGAACACTGATTTCCAAAAATAGCAAAAAACCGAGGTTAAATTTGTTGGAGGGCTTAAAGGTCACAATTAATTCATTCAAGAGTATAGAGGTCATTAGAAAAGAAGTCCTAATCACTTATATGAATGGTATGGTAAAAATAAGGGTAGAACTTAAGGAAATCATGAAAAATGGCTTAAAAACAAGCCATTAGATGGAATAATGTTTGAGTGAATTTGGACCTTAGATTTGGTGAAATTTGAGGCTGATAAGAGGGGTCTAGAATTCTCTAAAATTCACCCCAAAATTCTGGCATCTTCTCCCTTCTTCCCTTAAAAATCCTAACCTTACTCTTTCTCACCTCTCCACCATTTTTTCTTCTTCTATCTCTCCTCCAACTAAGTCTTAAGCCCTAATTTCACTCAAAGACACTAAAAGACACCCGTTTCATCTTAGAATCTTGATTGAAGTAAAAAGAAGTTTAGAAAATCAAGAAATTAAGTGAGAGAAAGAAAGCTTTGGTAGGTAAGCCATGGTATTTTAATGGGTTTTAATTGAAAATTTTTATATGGGGTTGTAGAGCATCCCTAGGGTGATCATGTAGTAGTATTTAATTTCTGTAAATTAAAGTTTAAACTCATGAATTCTTCTCCCTAAATTTCGGCCTAACGGTGGAATACAAGAGGAAGGAAGGAACAAGGAGGAGGAGGAGGGCCCAAGGAGGAAAGATTAGGTGATCTCTAGCACCATAAAGATTAGTGGATACTCACTCACACCTAATTTCATTTAATTTTGGATTTTCTCTCAAAAATTATATTATGTAACTAATGAAAACTAAGGATTAATGGGAAATAAATTTATAGGACCTTATAGAATGATGAAAATATATAGAATAAGTAGAAAATTAGCAAGAAAATAAACATTCTTGTGGAGATGCAATGGAGGCCGAATGGTACCCAAAAAGGAACCATGAATTAATTTGATACTAATTAAAGTTTTAAACATAATTTAACTAATTCAATTGATGAATAAACATGTTAGGAATGGTTTAAGCTTGAATTGGTATTTGTACATGCTAATTGTAATGTATACATAATGGTATTCATATAGATAACATAATGTTGTTAAGGTAAAATGTATGCTAGCCAATATGTATGTGCATATTCTAACCTTAGAAACATAGATGGCATGAAATGGAGTGAGAAATCATATGGTATGGTGGAAGACTATAAGAGGCCGAATGGGATACCTAGTGAAAATGACATAATTTCATCATGTTTAGTTGTTATTCTTCACTTATATTATGAATTCATGCATGGTATGCATTATTACAATAAAATGATGATGTATAAGATGTTACATAATGGGTGTACTTTGAGAAACATAATAAAACATAACATAAAGTATGAAAAATAGTTGAGAGTGTAAATTTTCAATTTCACAGGTTTGGGTAGCTAAGTTTTTAAGCCATTGTGGTGCCGAAATTTTGACCAAAAGAATAGTAACTTAGCGATACTAAACACAAGTTGGAAATTAAAAATCAAATTTAAAACATGAATCTTTGATTTAATCATCCCATTACAATAATAACTTGCAAAGTTAGTACACCATATACGAAAAGCCAATATGTTAGTAGGGTGTTATAGGACGTGGGCACCTCGATTTACGCATCAGGCAATGATAGCGATCCAGCCTGTCGGTTGAGGACGAATGGCTAGATGCCATGTGGAGAGCAGTTATAAGACCAAATTTTCTATATAAGCCTCTCTCCCCTTCCATTTCACTGTTTCTCTTATCACTAGTTGTTCTCTCTACTTCTTCTTCATTTCATCAAGTAATCCCCTGCTAAGAAAAAATTTCTTTCCTCCTTTCATCTCTCCAGACTTTCGTAACTTACAAGTTTGTCCTACATTTCCTTCTATTTCTTTTTCTCTATTTTTCCTTGTTTAAAATACCCCATGAGAGCTTCAGAGGCTTCGAAGGTTTCTGAGGAGGAAGTTAGGATAAACAAAGGGTTACCAAATGATTACACATCGAGATCCTCCCATGATGATTCATCACCTTCTTCAGACACCCCATCTTTTAAGTTTGGCCAATCAGTGGCCCGAAAAAACAAAAATTTTATCATACATACCATACATATCCAAAGATAGAATCGAAACATGCAATTTTAGGGTTATCGAACTTACAACTTTTGATGCCTTTTAAAACTTTTATTCCGATGATGACCAGCAACTAAGATGGCTTTGTCCGCCTTAGATCTCGATCACCAATGCCAAGGAATAGCCTTTTGCGCCACTCCCTCTATTCTCACACACACAATTACACCGTCGGCTTAAAAACGAGATTGCTAGATCTCTTTTTCGGTATTGTGTAATGGTTATAGTTTGAAGCTACAAAACTTGATTTTGTACTTCTTTAGATTGCTATTACTGCTCAATAACACAAGAGAATGAGGAACAATCATTTCTCCTTGTGAAAAATTGAACAAAAGAATTAAGAGAGAGAGAGTCACTATTCACGAGTTACTATTCATGCCACCAAAAAAAATTAGGTTTAGGGTTTTATTTCTTTTAATATATATGCTTATCCTTTGGCAAGTCATTAATCTGAATTCAACTATCCTAAGATAATTAATTCAAACTCTATCACTTCCTAAAGATAAGTAATATATTTTGAATTAAACTCATTTGAATTTAAATTCAAATTTGAAATAAAACATAAGACATTTAAATAAATGAAATCACTTAATTTAAATATATAGCATGTGCCGAAATTCCTTGATTTCCCTCTTGGAATTTCGGCCACATCATTAAATATATAAGTGATTTAATTTAATTTAAATTCCTTTAGGCTTTAATATTCAATTAACTTAATTAACACAAGATAATTAATTAATTGAAATTAAACCTTATAGGCTGAATTTCTCTCTCTCATGGACCAAAGGCCAATAGCAATATTATAACCCATTACATACATTAATTTGACTTTAATTAAAAGCCCAAATTAATGTCCAATACTTAATTTAAATATTTTAAGCCCAATGCTTTGTGTGCGATCCTATAGGTCCATTTAATGTTGGCAATGAATTAATAAATTAATTCAAAGGCTATATATATTCTCTAGCAAGATATTATAGCATTCCAAATTAAATGAAAATGCATATGGTATTTGGTGACCTAATGCAATTTCGCATAGTCCCTTACCCATAAATATCAAAATTAATATAAGGCATGGAACTAGTCATCCTTATATATATTAATTCCTTTCTTGATATTCCAGTGACACTGAACTCTCAGATAAATAATGATTACTCATTATTTCATCTCGATATGGCCATACACTTCTCAGTTCACTGATCAAGTGGCCGGTGATATTTTTCTCTCTTATCGAGAGGGGTAATCCCTTCACTTCTCTCATGCTCTCTAACATGAATCAGTGCATACCCAATCATACCCGTACTTGTCACTCTGTTACGAGCACGTTAGGTGTATGTCAAAGTACACAGTAATTCATAAAGAGTTTCATAGAGATTTCAGGTCTAAGAACTCCGATACAAAACTTGCATATGAGAAACACTTATGACTTGTACCATGTAGTGTTCTCATGAGCGGATCAAATCCAGATACCATGTTCTTTAACATGTATCTATGATCTCTGATTGACACTCTTGTCCTAATGATCCGTAAGACAGAACTCATAAGATCAGAGAGAGCATACTAGTCTTAATTCATTTGTTATTCCCATAACAATGACTGACTAGGGATATTTAGAATGATGTCTCATTTGTTTCAAGGTCTTACAATCCATGTGCCTCACACATGATAACTTAAACCGAAACAACACTCTTGGATAGTTTTATCAATTGATATGCACAGGAATACAAAGGATAAAACAAATGCCTCATTTTATTAATTTCAAGTGTTTCGTTACAATGTATTGGGGCTAGGGCTTACACTAACACCTTTCATCTCTCCAGACTTTCATAACTTACAAGTTTGTCTTACATTTCCTTCTATTTCTTTTTCTCTATTTTTCCTTGTTTAAAATACACCATGAGAGCTTCAGAGGCTTCGAAGGTTTCTGAGGAGGAAGTTAGGATAAACAAAGGGTTACCAAATGATTACACATCGAGATCCTCCCATGATGATTCATCACCTTCTTCAGACACCCCATCTTTTAAGTTTGGCCAATCAGTGGCCCAAAAAAAGAGAGTGACGTGATCTCAACCATGCGTTAGGGGCATGAGATTGGTAATAAGGGTAGACAAACTATCGCACTTGTCCACATAATTAGGACCTTCAGATCAGTACATTTTGCACACCCCCCAACTCTTCACAAAAAGTTGATAGACGTTTTACTGGCAAACGCAAGATTATGCTATACGAGGCAAATATTGAGGCCAAAGTTTGACTTCCTTTGACTCAATTTGAGGTTGAGGTGTTAAATTTCTACGGCTTAATAATCAACCAGCTTTATCCTAATGCCTAAAACACACCGTTTTCCTTGCAAATATGGGCATCTTCCCATGACATACCTCTAAACCTAAAACTATTCTAAGCTACCCATGTAGTTGGATTGTGAGCTATGGCTGAAGATCACAACTAAATTTAGGCTCGCACCGGGTACAGTGCCTTTATTGGCAATCTGGACTCTCTCAAAAAATGAAAAAACTGCTTATTTGCCATCGAAAGTTTACATAGGGATTTCCCTTTTCCTACGACTTGGAGCATATTTGTTAATCACAATAATGATGGCCTATGGTTGTCTGAGTAAGACCAGTAGGTGTTAGCCTGGTGGAGGGATAGTGCACGAAAAAAATAAGACTTGAGGAAGCTAGGCAGTGACCCTCGTAGTTTTGAGCCTTCCAGGCACAAAAAGAGGGGTAACCTTATTTCCTTTATTTGGTGTGCACCTCTAATGTAGCTCTTAATTGTTTTTTCTTTGCAGCTATAAAGAAAGCAAGCACTCCATATGCGGCCGAGATCATAAGGGCTAAGAAAAAGGTAGCCAACAATTCAATTAATGCTACTTAGTGATAAGTGTGAATTATATATAGTTTTTGATATGTTTTTAGTTGTGTTATTTAGTTGTTTTGGTTTTATTTAGGTTAATTTAGAGGTAATTTGTTAACAATGATGATTTTGAGGTTAATTCCATGTTTTGTTTGATTTTCAGGTTAAAATTGATATAAAAGAGCTTAAAATGCAAAAAGGGCAAAGATTAGGGCCACAAGTGCAAATATTGGAAGTTGATGCAAGAAAATTGGCGTCCAGTCCAGAGCCTTCACACATGACCACATGAAAACATTGAAGCATTATACCCGTGGCCACATGAAGGAATGAAGGATGAAGAGTCGTGGCCATGTGAAGATCAACTAAAGAAGAGCAAAGGAAGGACTTGACCACATGGATTCCAAGAAAAGGACCACACGTGGCCACGTGTGAAGGAATGCTTAGGGAACCCATGGTCATGTGTATAAATACACAATGAAGGGCGTGGCCACGTGATGCTATTCCCATTTCGCGAAGGATTTTATCGAACTTCCTATTTTGGGCAGAAATTACTTCTTATTTGATTCTAAGAGTTTGAGAAGGAATCCATGTCTTCTTTTGCCTATAAATAGCTAGCTGAAACACATAAAAAAAGGAGGAACAAGAGGATCCTGAGAATTAAGCTTTACTTTTCTTTAAGTTGTTTTTACGTTCTTTATTTTTATTGCTTTCTTCAAAACTTTGTCTTTATTTTTAAGAATGTCTTGTGAGTAGTTTTATTTAACTTTTGCTAAAGGATACTTGAATCCTTAACTTGTATTGTTATGACTTGAGTTTGTTCTTCAATTCAATGCAAGTTGGTTATTTCTTAGTTCTTAAACTTAGTCTTGTCTTTACTCAAATTTAAGTTGATTGTTAACTTGATTAAGAATTGGTTAATTAATTGATTTGAATTGATTATTGGCTTGCATGCTCTTAGGTTAATTTATTTGGATTAATACATGATTATAACTTGAATAAGCTATAATTGTGTGTTGATTTGAGTAAGTTAAGATTGAGAAAAGGGTAACTAAGATAGGTGGAAGTTAAATCTCTTGAGAAAGGCTTTAATAGACATCTAGGAGACTTAATTTAGTTCTTTATGCTAAGTGTTAAAGTTTATCTGAATAAGAAAATTTGATGCTTGGAATGATAATCTTGAATAAAGTTATCTGGTTTTATTAAACTGAATTCTCCATAATAACTTGTATGTTTTCTTTTAATTAAGTCATAGCAATATCGGTTAAGGTGGATAGTCCTTTAGTGAAAGTTGTTTTTAATATTGATTTTTTCCTCATTCAATTTACTTGCTTTCAATAGATCTCTTCTTTACTTTAGCTTTTTCAATTGTTTTATTTTGGTTTAAATTATTGTTTTTAGTTTTAATTTTTCAATCATCACAAATTTGGGATTTCTCTTCTTTCTTTTACACACGAAAATTGGTTTTGAAATTGAAATAGCACATACAAGCACAAGTTTCCCTTGGGTTCAATATTTTAGGTCATAATCTTATTTCCCTATATTACTAGACGATCTAGTACACTTGCTAGAATTCGGTCACTTAGACAGCCTCACAGCTGCCAATTGTTCTTAGGTGCGAGGAGATACCAACCCCTCACTTTGTTAAGGTCCCTGACAAACAACCTGCGATGGCAGCCAGTAGCTCTACCACGAAGGCCCCTAAAAGAGCCTCACCTTCCTTCTACATGCAATAAGTCTCTGCTGCCTCCATTAGGTCTAATGGAAAAGACCAATGAGCTCTTACTACCGAGGTACTGGAGTTTTGGGATAAGCAAGGTGCGGCTTATTCCTCGAAGAGCAACGACTTTACCACTTTCGCACACCTAATCTCTTGCATGCCAAGTCAGGTGGCTCCTCTTATGGACCTCATTACCGATCAGCTCTTTTTCATGATGAAGAGGCAACAAGTCGAGGTAAGACACTCGTTGGCTTATATCCTATATTATTGTGCCTTATTGTTATTTGATTTTTAAAACTTCTCTTTTGGCGAGAGCCCTTGATTGTCGTTGCTGCGATCGCCAAAATGAACTCCCTCATTAAGAGGTGGTGTCAAGCTTATTAGGCTTCGATTAGCACCCTTGCTAAGTTGAATGAGGCCGCACTTAAGGTGGCTGAGGATGAAAAAAGGACAGCTGGCATAAAGAAGAAGGTGGTAGAGCAAAAGAGTTCTCTCTCTTAGGAGAAAAAGAGTACTCAAACCATGGCTATTAAGCTGGAGAAGATCAAGGCAGAAAAGGCCAAGCTTGAGAAGAAGTGCTCAGTGCTTGAGCTGAAAGGCGTAGAGTTAGTTGCCAATAAATGTATTGCCATTAGTAATAAGCCTCATGCAGTTGCAAAAGAGAAGTATCCCGATCTAAATTTGTCCTGGATAGATGATGTGTATCCAAATGAGGAATGAATGTAATTATTTTTCTAATGAATTCGCTTGAGCTCTTTTTGCTGAGCTTTATTTATTTTCATTTACTTTATTTTCGAAGCTAATTTATGCTTTTAAACTGGCATTCACGCCCTAAAATTTTTATAAGTTATATCGAACTTAATGATTGCCTATGTGACTAGCTGAACTAAATCATCGATATTATTTTCATAAGCAAGCTCAGATCGAAATAGAGGCTAGTGAGCTTGCCGAGAAAACTAAAAAGCAAAAATTAATTGTTGAAATGAAATACATTTATTGATTCATCATAAACATATGCTCGGGAGGTGATACTACCAAGGAGCTAAAAGTTATTAAAAGGAAACAAAACTCGGATGGCGACAATGCCGAACATACTTAATGAAAGAATAAGCTAGTAATGGCGATGATGCCAGACTACTGATAGTAATGGCGGTAATGCCAAAAATACTTAATGAAAAAATAATCTAGCAATGGTAATGATGCCAAACTACCAATAGTAATGGCGATAATGTCGAAAACACTTAATGAAAAAATAAACTAATAATGGCGAGGATGTCGGACTATTGATAGCAAAGCTTGAGATTTGAAACATTTCATGAGTGTAGTAACATCTTGCTAGAGAGATCTTTGAGCCTGTATGTGCCTCTATTGATGACCTTATAAACTAAATATGGTCTTTCCCAGTTCAGGCTTAGCTTGCCCACTTCTACGACGATCTAAGTCGAAACAACCTTTTTGGGAACCAGCTGCCTCACCCTGAAACTTCTTAGCTTTACTTTTCAGTCATGGTGCACCGCCATGCTCTACTTATATGCTACGGATTAGATCTATAAAAGCTCTCTTTGCTCTTCTAACTGATCTAAGTGATAAAGGAGGTTTGCTTTATTTTTCTCATCGTATTAGGTAGTTCGAGCACTTGGGATTCTTATTTCTCATAGAATGACTGCTTCCACACCATATGTAAGAGAAAACGGTGTTACCTCAATTGTTGCTCTTAGAGAAGTTCGGTAGGCCCATAACACATTGTTAAGCTCATCCACCCAAAGTCCTTTAGCCTTATCTAACCGCTTCTTCAACCACGATAAGATCTTCCAGTTGGTTACCTCAGTCATGCCATTAGATTGAGGGTGATATACTGAAGTAAAGCACGGCTGGATATTCAATTCCAAGCAAAATGTCCTGAAAGCTTGGCAATCAAACTTCTTCCCGTTGTCTGCAATAATGGTGTTTAGAATCTCGAACCTTGTTATGAGATTCTTTTCCATGAACTTGACAATGTTGGCCGATGTGATAATGGCCAAGGGCTCGGCTTCTATCCACTTTGTAAAATGATCTACGATAACCACTAAGAACTTTCGTTGCCCGATTACTTGAGGAAAAGGTCCCAGAATGTTGATTCCCCACTAGGTGAAAGGCCATAGGCTATGAATTAACTTCGGCTAAGCTGGGCCTTGGTGGTTGATGTTTGCGAACCTTTGGCATTTATCACGCTTTCGGACCAAGTCTTTCACGTCTGACTACATTGTAGGCCAATAGTAACCTTGTAAGAGTTCTTTTCAGGCTATAGCCTATGCTCCTTCATGTGCCCCACAAATGCCCTCATGAATTTCTCTTAAGATGTAATCTCCTTCCTCCGTACCAAGGCATAATGCCCAAGGTTGTGAGAAAGATCATCGATACAGCTTGTCATCCAGCACTACATATTGGCTCGATCTTTTAACTATCTTTTAAGTCTATAATTGGTCTTCTGATATAATTTTTAAAGTTAAGTATTGGTAGATGGGAAGGCGCCATCCTTCCATTGGTACTTGCATATAGAGCTGATAAGTCTCATAGGTCGACTGCAAGATTATTTGCCAGATGATGTTTGTTGTCTTGACTATGCTGTTGAGGGAAGCCTGCTTTGCTTGTGTGTTCGCTTCTTTATTTTTTGCTCGGGGTATTAGTGTGTGTAATGGCCTTAACACTGGGCCAACTGTGAACTGCATTTTCCAAAAGTGAATAGTTACTTCGAACAGAAAATAAAATAAAAATTTATCTGGAGATGAAAATATTTTATTTAGCCATGTTTAGTTCGAGGTTAAATTTTGGAGTGAAATTGAGGTCATTTAGGCCTCCAAAAGCCGAAAATACGAAAAAGGAAGCGGTGCAGTAAAATTTTATCTGGATTAACTTAAGTTTGACTATGTCGCTAAAAATAGTAAATGAGATCAAAAAAATCACCTAAATTTGTAGACTTTCCTAAAATAATATGCAAAAAAATTTAGCTATAAAGAAGGAATTTTTCAGTGACATCGGTAGTGATCGAATTGGACCGGTATGATTGAGCTGGAGTAAAAATGGACTCCGATTGAGTTAAAATTTTGTGTATAGCCTATTTTTTACATGTTATGAATTATAGAATCTAATTTGAGGTCAATTGAAGTTGGAAAGTGAGAGAATTTTAAAAATTTACAAGTTTGACTTGAAAAAAGGGTTTTTGGTTTAATTGGGTGGGCTTTTGGCTGGACCAAAAACCCAAACCAATTGGAACACTATATAAAGGATTTAAGACACAAATTTTAAGGTTTAGCCTCATTTCCCTCAGCCCCCTTTTCTGCTCTCTCTTGGCCGAATTTTAGGGCTCTAGTCATTAATTTAAGTAGATATTGTGGGAGAAATCAAAGGGGAAAGTGAAGGAGCTTAAGTAAGGATAAGTAAAATTAAAAGATTTATTTTATTTTAAAGTCATCTATAAGTGTATTTTGATTTTTAGAATGCAATTTTGCTGTCAATTTCAGCATTAGAGATTAAGAAATTAGGGTTTTGATTAATGAGAATTTTGGCCCTTATTAGGTTCTCATAGTGAAATTCAATCTTCCAAGGAAAAAGAAAGGAAAAGGAAGTCTAAGGAAGATTAATCAAGTGAGAGAGGTTAGTGACTATAAATTTCAGTAATTTCCTTTAATTAAAGCCTAATTATGTATTAAAGCCTAATTACGTATTATGTAACTAAGTAAAATTAGTAAAATTGCATGCTTAATTGAAATTTATTTTAAATTAGTGATTTAGAACTTTAATCATGATTATTGTGATAAAATTTCCATTTAATTTAGCTTAATTGGGTATTATGTAACTAAGTGAAATTAGAAAAAATATATATATATATACATACATACATATATATATATATATATATATATATATATATATATATATATGCATTTTAAATTGAAATTGATATTAGAATAATGTAATTAAACCTTAATTATGTCTAATTGAAGGCTTAAATTGAATTAATTGAACGTGTATAGTAGACTTCCTATGGTGGCCGAATTAGGCATTTGAGGAAATTAAAATGTAATTTGTTTATTATTAATAACTAATGCTTCTAAATGAACATAGACTTGAAATTAAGTGCATGTGAATTTATTTAGTATTTATTGAAAGTATATGAACATTTTTTTATAGTGAATTATAGTGAAATAATTCTTAAATTGTGCAAAATTGATGTATGGAGTGAATGACTAGTATATTGAAATGTAAAAGTGAGTGAGAATATTAAATTGTGCAAACAATTGTTCAATTGAATATAATATTTTGCCCTTAGTAGTGGTCAGGCAATCAAAATCTAGTCAGGATATAAATGGCTAGCCATAGGGACATATTTACCTCGGTGCAAGCTAAGGCAACTTGCTTTTCTATGGTAAAATTGTAATGATTTTCCATAAGTCAGTGTTAAGTGTTCAGTTAAAGTGTTGGAGTAGTCCTTTGGAATCACTCTCTAATGCAGTGATGTGGCTTTATGGGGTCCACGTCTCATATATCCAGTCTGTAGATTTTTGCCGGAGTGGTACTAAGGGCATAATGGCAATAATGAATTAAAAAAGTGCAAAGTGTGAAGTGAAAGTATGAATTGAATTGATAAAGGACATAAGTGAAAGAAAGTGAAAGTTAGGGTTAAAATGGTAATTGGTCCTGAATAGTGAATTTCGAAAGTAAAATGACAAGAAATTAAATTAGGGATAAAGGTAGAAAGAAATAATACTCAAATAGTTTGAAATTGAGCCTCTATAAATTAGAATGACCTAAGTGAAATTTTACATGAAAAAGGCAAATCAATGACCAATTGGTAATTTTGTAAGCTAATGATTAAATAGGAAATGAAAATAAGTAATTTAGTGGCAATTTGGTAATTAAAGTGTAAAAGAGTTAATTTTGTAATTAAAGGAAAAATTGAGGATTAAAATGGAAGTTTTCCCAAAGAAATGATTTTAGACTAAATTGAGCATAAAAGTATCATTAGTTATGTTTTTTATGATAAAAGAATAAAAATCTTGCATGAATAATGCGGTTATACATGTGTGGGAAATTTCTAAATTTATAGTCACCACTGAGCATATTTAATGCTCAGCGCGTAGTGTTTACTGCATGTAGGTCCCGACGTAACTATGGAGCGAGTGTACGAGGAAGCTTGAATTTTGATGGAGGAAGGATTAATTTTGAAATTTTATCCCTTGTGGGCATGTATATATTTTTCTAGCATGGAAGTTATATTTTGGGCATGTATTTATTTTTATTATCAGCAGTTAAGTTTGGGATTTGTATGGAACAATGTATTTGAGTTTGAGTATGTAACCAACAACATGAGACATATTATGAGTAATTGGATATATATTACTGTTTATGGATTGATGCGCCCTGTGGAGTTGTGTAAAATTATTTGCTTTTCAGGAAGGTTAAGCAAGACTTAACCGTTATGTTGCCGAATTTTTAATTGACACATGGCAAGCTGAATATCTAATAATTGGTCGATTAATTTAGTTATAATGGGTGGGAAGAACGGATATTTGAGATTATGTGGAAAAAAAAATTCGGTCTATCACTTATATTTAAATCAAGAGTTTAGTAAGAGGTGTTACAGTGTGATTGACCAGGAGCTCTCCACTATCTCTAGCCTGGCTAAAAACGCCGATGTGAGTTCTTTGTACCGAATCATAAAGTCTTCATTATATTTAAAATTGCCAGTTAGCTGACTAACCACTAGCTGAGAGTTTGAGAAAATTTCTAGTGATTTCGATTTAACTTCAGTCATCATTTGCAAGCCAAAACATAGAGTCTCATATTCTGCCATATTATTGGATACAGGAAAGGCTATATGCAACATCCCTCAAATGCGGATCTTTCTCGAATTGATTGATACCACACCAACTCCCGCTTCTTCCGAACAGGCGGCTCCATCGACATATAAGCTCCATGAAAATTTAACTAGCTTGGGCGGTATGGAGTGTAACTCTACCTCGAAGTCTACTAGAATCTGCACCTTCATTACTGGGCGCGGCTCATATCTTACATTAAACTGCCTTAGGTGAGCTACCCATTCTGTTAATCTTCTTAAGGCTTTTGGTCTCTGCAGTACTTTTTTAAGACTGGAGTTGGTTCGGACGATTATGGTGTGTGCTTAAAAGTATGGTTGGAGTTTTACTGCTGAGGTTATGAGCGCAAAAGCTAACTGCTCTAGGATTGGGTATTTTAGCTCGGAGCTTTTGAGGACTTTGCTAGTGTAGTACAGTGAGTATTGCTGGGTACCTTCCTTCTGAACTAGAACTGAGCCTACTGCACCATCTGAAATAGCTAAGTACATATATAAAGTTTTCACCAACCTAGGGTTGACTGAGCAATGATGGTGATGTTAGAAATTGTTTCAGTGTTTCAAAGGCTTGCTGGCATTCTTTCGTCCAACTGCAATCTTTTAGGTTCTTGAGTGCCTGGTAGAAAGGCAAGCAACGTTTAGCCGAGCACAATATGAATCTTTCTAAAGCTATGATTCTATTATTGAGCTTCTGAATGTCCCGGATTGTCTTTATCGACTCTATGTCCAGAATAGCTCGGATCTTCTCAGGGTTGGCCTATATCCTTTGCTTTGAAACCATAAAACCCAAGAACTTTTTGGACTGTACTCTAAGGACACAATTTTTTGAGTTTAATTTGAGGCCTACTTTTCTGAGAGTGAGGAATGTTTCTCTGCGCTCCTTGGGTAAGTCCGCCGTTGTTTTACTCTTTATGATCATGTCATCTATATAAATCTCCAAGTAACTCCCTAACTGGTCGGTGAAGAGCTTGCTTATCATCCTTTGATATGTTGCACCCACTTTTTTTAACCCAAAGGATATAATCCGATAGCAGTAGGTACATCAGTGGGTGATAAAGGCAGTCTTCTTCTCTTCATCTGATAAGTTCATCAGTATTTGGTGGTAGCCCACTGAAGTATCTAAGAACGTATATTCTTCGAACCCTAATGTGGAATCTACTAGGAGGTGTATGTTTGGTAAAGGATGGCTATCTTTTGGACAGGTCTTATTTAAATCTGTGAAATACACACACATTCTCCATTTTCCATTGGCCTTCTTTACCAGAACCATGTTGGCTAACCAGTTTGGGTACAAGATTTCTCTGATAAAGCCATTTTTCAACAAAGCACTCGTTTCCTCCTCCATAGATATCTGCCTTTTAGGGGCATGGTTTTTCTATTTTTACTTCGCTGGCTTGCATTCTAGTCGGATGTTCAGACAGTGGGTTATCAGCTCTCAGGATATGCCTGTTATGTTCGATGGCTGCCAAGCAAATACATCTGTAAATTCATTTAGAATTGATATAAGTGCTTCCTTTTTTAAACTTATTTTCCTGGATGATATCAGTACACTATTTCCTTCAAGGATCTAGATGCTTTGTAATAACTCCTCTGCTTTAACCTTCTGTTCTCCACTGTTCGGGGTGTCCAGTGGTAAGCCTTGATTGGCTTCTCTTAGCATGGTGATATAGGCTTTTTGAATTGCTCTCTGGTTCCTTGAGCACTGTCATTCCTTCCTTGGTTGGGATTTTAAGCACCAGGTTTTGCATGGATATATAAGCATTTACCATGACCAACAAATTAAAGTCGGCCAAAAATATGTTATATGAAAAAGGATATTAACTACCATGAACTCTGCTTTGCACACCTTGACTATTGTGTCTTCACCGAGCTGCACAGGTAGGCTGACTGACCCTTCCAACTTGACTGGTTGCCCTAATATGCCAATGAAGGGGATAGTCACATCCTCTAAGAGATTTTTAGAAACTCCTAGTGCTTTGAAAGCCTACAGTGTAATTAAGTTGACCGCACTCCCCGTATCTACCAAGATTCGCTGGACCAAGAAGTCTTTGAAAAGTGCCTCAACTACAAGGGCATTCGTGTGTAGCTGTCGAACATGTGATCCATTTTCTATTAAAAATTAAACGGTGTACGGATGAAGGGGGTGTTCGCCTTGATCGCCGGGATCTCCTTGGCCTTTCTCCTTTTAGAGTCATTGGTATCACTATTGTACTTTCCTCCTGCTATCATGTGAATAACCCCAACCGGTGTCTTTTTGTTGGAGCTAGCTCAGCTCCTATTCTGCTGAGGCATTGGTGATCTGTGTCATTTCTCTCTTTTATTCTATTTTACGAACTGTGAAAAACTCCCTTTTAGCACCATGTGATCTATCTCTCTCTTGAGCTAGCAACATTCTTCTATTTTTTGACCCTTGTCCCAATGGAAGGCACAGTAAAAGCTCTAGTCCCTATTTAGGTCTTCCCTCATTAGCCTAGGATAGCCGACTCGCCCCTTCTATTTCATCCATGCTAAGATCTCCAACCTAGTGGCATTTATGGGTGTGAACTTATCTTCCTTCCTATCCACGGAGTGAGGGGTATCGACCACATAAGCCCTATTTAATGAGCTAGATCCTTTGTACGCCCTTAACTCATTTCTGCCCCTGCTTTAATCATCTCAGCTTGTTCTCCTGGTGTCTTCTCTTTATGTGCCTATTTCCTTATACGTATTGTGCCGTAATCAGTGAGCTTCATCCATTTTGATATACTTTTAAGCCCAGGATATGAGCTCGGTGAAATCATTTGGGGGCTTTTTGCAGCGAGTCGCTAAAGTCCTGACATCTTGTATTTCAGATTAAGGTTTTTATTACCACTTCGAGATTGAGATTCTGAATATCTATTACCACCATATTGAACCTCTTTACATAAGCTTGGAGGGGCTCGTCCCTCTCCTAAAGTACCTGGTTCAGGTTAGCTAACACCTTTATAGGTCGGATAACTGCCACGAACTTTACGATGAACATATCATTGAACTGCTTGAAGTTCTCCACTGAGTGTTTAGGAAGGTTTTGAAACCAAATCTGAGCAGAGTCCATCAGGATTTGCAGAAAGATTTTGCATAGTGTAGCATCATCTGTAGTCAGTACTAGCATTGTGTGGTGAAATTGGTCCAGGTGGGCTCGGGATCAGTGTTTTCATTGTATTTGGGCAAGTTGGGGGATCGAATTTTTAGAAAAAAAGGTAGCCTGGATTCCTTGGGATAGGGGTGATCGAAAGCTGCCTTGGTACTGCAGGGTGTTTTTGTTTTGGTAATGGTAGACGAGTTCTTTAACGAGTCTCTCGAATTGTTCATTTGTCAGGGTAATGGTAGACCTACGTGCGAAGGGTATGATTGATGGGAAAGGATCTCTGGTGGGTGGCTGGAAAGGCTGTGAGGGTGCAGTCTGGGATGCTTGGGCAGTTATAGTTGACAATGTCGCCAGGAGGGACTAGGCTTTTTTAAGGTTGAGGCCAAAGATGTTTGGGTCGACTATTGTAAGGGATGCTAGATCGTTGGTTGGTGGGATGAATTGTTGTGGGAAAAGGGGAGCTTGTTGGCTGGTTTGGTCAAGCTGATCCTTCAAGGAGGCAGAGATGAGAATAAGGTTTATGTTCCACACTCACAGCACCAAATGATAATGAGCTAAACTTTCTGTAATACGCCGAATACCTACAAAAGGTGGAAAAAAGACCGATCGGGGTGTTCCAATGAGGGAAGCTCCAACGATCAAGTCAGTATACAGGTGATTAGATAGGGTAATAAGAAAAAGTTTAGGGTTTTATACCTAAGCCGAGCTTCTTATATAAGCTTAGAATTTCACTTTGATTAGAAAGCTACTGAGGGAATTCCTTTCCTTAAAGAACTCTGACTCTTCCCGAATGGGATAATCCTTCTATTTCATAGTTTTGTGAGGCAAGCTCGAGATCGAGCTATTGGACCAAACCCATAAACTTCAATGAAATCAATAATAATTTACATTGTCTAAATTTAATAAATTAATTTTAATAATTATAATGAATGAAGATGTTTGTGTTGCTAAATAATGAATACTATGCATGCTGTTGATGAATGTTTTAAATTGAATGAAAAACAGAATTGTTTGAACATCACTAAGCATACAGCTTAGCGTGTAGTTTTCTTTTCGCCCGTAAATTTTAAAGAAACTTGAACTCAAGTAAAGGTGGATCTACTATAAAATCTAAGTCACCAGAGAAAAAGTAAAAGATTTTGAGGTGGATTCACAATTATTTTACTTTTGTTTTCTTTTGAAAATTTTGGCATGTACACCATATAATGGTGAAGTAAATTTGTATACATATACATACGTACACAAATATGGTTATTGTAAATTAAATTTATTTTGGAGTAGGTATGTAAATTATAAGTAAATATATGTGGAATATTGAGTATGATTATGTGTTTTTAATTCTGTTTGAAATGAATTGAGAAATTATGAAAGATGGGCAAATTATTGCGAGAATAGAGTTTAAAATGAAGATGAATGATAGGGTAGTTGAAATAGAAGTGTATTAAAGTTTGCTTGCAGGAGGTTTTGAACGATTACAGGGAAAATTCTACCATTTTTTTTGTAAAATGAACGGTATTTCTGAAATTAATAAGGATTTTAAATATTAAATTTTGTAATTTATCATTTTATAAATTTAGTCTTGTGTGTGGCATTCTTTATCCAATACCAATATCACTCTGAGTATAGGGTGTTACAATTTATATGGAATATCTGATTAATTTTTATATATGTTTTTTTTATCCTATATTGGTGTTCATATTACATTTAATTATATTTTTTATATTTTAAAGTATATATTTTAACATATAATATTATGTAAATTTTTGTTTAACTTAAATTTAAGCACGTTAATTTTCAATATAACACCAACATCCAAACAATAGTTCGAGTACCCGGAGTGTACCAAATTGTCAGTATTAATAATACGATCCATAAATAACATTGTTATGCTTAGTTAAATGATCAAATTACTTATTACATACATTAAATTCACACCAGCGCAAAATCACTATTCATTTGGCCCTTTTCGCTATTCAAATATCAAATTTTTGGACAACATAACGGGTGCAAATTAAATCTAACCTCCTAGAAATTAAAAAAAAAAAAAAACACTCACAATATTTATACTGCAACTCTAAAACTCCAAACATAATTCAAACACTTATAATATTCCATTCGTCCATCAATCTCCATTGCTAATCAAGGTAGCCTATACAATGCATATTCATACTTATTTAGTGTTAAGCTAATCATATTTAATTATATCTGTTATTGTTGGCAAATACAGTTTCATGTCAAGTTTCATACATTAGGATATAGTTGTCAAATGAGCACTTATTAATTCATCAAAAATTTGGTTCGGACTTGAAATACGTATTCCAAGCTTCTTGCATATATCAAACATGAGAATCAAAACTACATAATTCTACCCATTTAATTCTTTATTAGGTACAGCTTGTAGTATATTTAAGTTGTTTTATCTATACTTAACTTTACTATTCCATTTGTTATTTAACTTGTGTTATATTATTTTTAGCAAATTTCATCTATTCTTGGTTAAAGACATTAAAGTATGGTGCTATTATTTTCCTTTTTATATATAATTCTAGTCTATGCGCATAACTCAGTTTCTTATCATTACTACTCTACCTAAATTTCGCATTTTCTCTATATTTTCTCCAATTTACTACTATATTTTACCACTACCACATATTTAAAATCCTGCTACGTAAATTACGATTTTATCCTTTTAAACTTCAAACACATTATACTCACTTTATTATTCCAATTACGCCATTATTTCATATTTCCCATATTTTATTATTTTCCTTCCATTGCTCACATATTTTACAATATTCAGCCTTTTAAACACTTAAATCTCAATTTACTATCGAAATTACTAAATTACCCTTATAATTTTGATTTATTGTCCAAAATTTCCATTATGCCACTAATTTCTTTATTTTACTATTTATCTGCTATTTTGCTGTTAATTCCTCATTAACTTTACTAGAATATGGTTTTACCCCTATTCTGCCATCTTTTAACCAATTTACCATTTTAACTGCACTTATGTATTTTTAATATTGTTTCACACCAAATTATCATTTTACTCCTATTATTTAAACTTTATTTCTCAATTCACCCATTTTACTGCACAATTAAAATTTTACTCTTGTTATTCAAACTTTACCCATTAATTACAATTATATCATTAACTTAATCAATTTAATCACATAATTATAGTTTTGCCTCTAATAGTAGCTAGTAAAAACCTTTGAACCGAATACGTTGGACGAGAATTCCAATGGTCCAAAAACTGTCAAAGTGGACACTTGGTGTAGCAAACACTTCGACCAGCAATCCAAAACCTATTGAAGTGACCACTTGGGGTAGCTTGGAAGCTCCTCCCCTTAGCAAGATGGGTATTTGGGTGGATGACCCGATTCCGATTTGGTTAAGGCAAATAAATATCTGTCATTTGACACGTGTCCTTTGGCTATTTGTTTATTTCAACAGGTGGGACATGTTGATGTAGCCTTTTTATATAATGTGGCTGCTGACGTGTCGTGCTATGTGCGTCTAGGTATATGACGTGGCATTTCATGTCATCATTCTGGTTAGGATCATCACCAAAAATCGGTGAACATGACTTTTATGCAAATCGATATTAAGTTCAGTGATATTTTCGTTACAAAAAATAAGTCAGTTACTTTTGAATAATAAGATCTAAGTTCAAATTAATCCGGATACCTGAGTGTCGGATAAGAGTTGGTGATTGATAGTACAAAGTCTCCTTTTTTTAAAATGCTATTTTAAAGGCAGGTAATTTGGAAGTTTACCTTCATGGAGTTGCAGGGATACAAGGAAGTGAGAATGAATTCGAGTTAGTCATTGATAGAGACATTTCGCTTGTCAATAAATATTTATGGTGTTAAAGACGAATATTCAGTCCCAGTTGACTGGTGGATAAAACAGAACAATGGACTTATTCAACAAGATGATGGTTGGAAATTGGATGATTATGTGCCTGATCCTCCAACTTCATCGTAATTATGGAAACTATATTGTAATTATTGAATAAGATTTATCTTAGCTTAATTTCATTCATAGATATTATGATTTAAAAAATTATTTTACAAAAATACAGCTACTTTTAAATATTGTAATTGAAGTCAATTTAAATAAAATCATGAATTTAGTATCGGAATGATACATGAAAAATTAAATCAGTTTGACAATTTGAAACATTTTATATGGCATATTATGGGGGATTTATGATTTTCGATTAAAGTAATTTTAATTATAATATTTTAAAAAGTTAAAATAGTTTTAGGAAATAAATTTTTTTATGATTGAATTAAGAAATTAGGTGATAAGATGTGGTGTGATAGGTGCTTTGTTTCTATTTCAGATTAGCAATCAGTTTCTGATTTCTGATAAAAGTTATTTTATATTGTAAAAAGCAATTTCGGTTATCAATTAATGAATAACATATAATTCTAATTAATTTTTCAAAATTGCTGACATTAGCAATTTAAGAAGTCGATATCTAGTATGGTGTAGAATTCTTTCTAATATATGTATTAAATACGATTAGCAGATTATATACATCTTTTTGTGATTCTTTTATATATGCATTGACTTTCTTTTCTTTTTTTTTTTTCCATTATGGCATTTAAACTAGTTAATTGAAAGGAAGCTATTGTAAGACATGCATGGTTAGAAAGAAGAACTCTCTTATAGTTGTTTTCATAACCAAGAATAGAACAATTAATTCTTGAAAGGTGCTTACTATAGTTACAATATTCATTCCACTATATACACCAAAAAAAGAAAAAAAAAATGTAAGTACCACTTTCTCTTCTATTATTGTGATCATCCATATATACCCTGCAAGAAACAACACGGGCAACAAAGACGAGGCCAACAAGGTGGCAATCCAAAGACTAATTGATTAGTGCTCAATGCAAAGAACGCAATAAATTAAACACAGTTATCAAATCGAGTCACATACTGCACAAAATTGCAGAGCTACAAATTTATCTATGAATTTCTTTTTAATTCAAAAATATCCTGTTGCTACAAAATTAATTAATATTTGCTCCTATTTTTACTAAATTCGTTCATATTTGTCCTTATGCGAAATGGTAAAGATAAATATAAATAATTTTCTTCATATTTTCCATTAATAAAATAGTTTATTTTTTGCTCTCACCGATATAAATAAGGGCGAATGTGAGTTATTGTAGTAAATATTGAAATATTTTTTATTTAAAAGAAAATTCAAGAATAAATATATATTATCTTGAATAATTTTGGGGCAAATTTTGCCTTATCTCTTTATTTAATTTAAGTTATTACCAATATCGGCCATAATTATAAGCTCACTTAATTAGTACCATTCTGATAAGCTTCATTAGCTCACTTAATTAGGCACGTAATCAATCAGTTTCCATTTGAGCCATGCACTATTAACCACAGTACTCCACCACTTAGGAGGCACATTATAACTATTAACAATTTCAAGAACAATTACCAATTTGAAGTCATTACCATCACCTTCATAACCTGCAATTCCTTGTTGTGATGTTTATACTCTAAAGCATAAAAAATAAGATAAAATAAAATAAGTGACATCAGCAGATCTGGCCAAGAAATTTGATAAATATTCGATCCAATCAATTTTGAAGAGTATAACATGGGAAAAAATAAGATAAAATATTAGTACTCAAAAGTTTCAGCTCCCATAGCCAACTAAGCTAAACGCCAACGGTGTTGAATTGTAGTTTACAGTGCTGTTAATTGTCGTGCAATTAACAACTGATATCGAATTCTTGTACGGCATAATTATATTGCAATTCATTTTATGCTACTCTAATGTTCTCAAGATTCAAAATCCCACCAATAAACACTCGAACACGGAGTTTATTCAGTAGTCAGTAATCAGTATACTACTATAGAATAAGCAGTCAGTAATCAGAATACGACTATAGAATAAGCAGGATTTAAGCCATCAAAGATTTTTTTTTTTTTTTTAGAGAGCAGTTAATTGATTATTGAGGAAGATGTTAATTATTTTGAAAAGTTCAACAATTAATCTCTCAAAAATCAAGGTCAAAACTTCACATTTCTCTTATTAAGTTATCCATAAAACAATTAAAATTTAAAATTTTTATTTATTAATCTTCTGAGTAAATGTGTACAATTATTTTTTATTTAAAATTTTCAAAAATAAATGTCTTTAAATTCTTGAGATGAGCATTTTTTTTCTTTTTTTATAGGTTTGTCCAATTTGAATTCGAATTAATCAACTAAGATACTGGGATGATTATTAAAAAAAACAACTAAATCTTAATTTCTCCGAGTCAGTTTCACTCATGGTCACTGGACTTACGCCTAATCGCCTAAAAGTAACTGACTTATTTTTCGTGACTTAAATATTACTGATCATATCTTATTTTTACAGAAAAATCATCTTAACCAGTTTTTGGCGATTACTTTTGCCAGAATGCTGATGTAGCATGTCACGTTATATGTTTGAACACACGTTGTATGACACGTCAGCAGCCACATCACCAAAAGAGGTCATATCACACGATATGTCAGCACGCCACGTCATATTTCTAGACATAAGTGGCATCTTCTAGTGACGTGACTGCTAACTTGTAGTATCACGTGTGTTCAGACATATAATGTGATGTGCTATGTCAGTATTTCGGTAAGAGTAATCGCTAGAAATTGGTCAAGATAACTTTTCTGAAAAAAAAAAATGATAATTTCAGTGACATTTAAGTAATGAAAAATAAGTTAGTTACTTTTGGGCGATTAGCCATAAGTTCAATGACCATAGATGAAATTGACCCAATTTCTCCTCCTCATTTTTCTTGGGTATTATTTAATACTTATATTGTTTCTAAGGAAATAATTCAAATAATTGAAACAGATTTACAAGCTACGCAACATACACGTTATCTTTTGTATTAATTAACAACAAAAATATTAGAAAGTTGTCCCCAACACTACGCTGAAACAAATATCAACCAAAAGGGTAATATTATGAACTGAAAATTATTCAAGCCAATTATTTCTCAAGAAAAAGAAAAAGGAGAAATTACATTAAAATCAACTTATATCTAAGGCTTACAAAGATTTAAAAAACATGAATTAAAGAGATTTAATTTAACAATGCATGAAACTTTAAGAAATAAATCAAATAATCACTAATCATCAGGCTCATCATCTTCATGATCCATCAACTTCCAAGAACCATCAGACTGCTGAACCATACCTTTATTCTTCTGAACCCGCCATGAAACTGGCACAAGATACTCATCTTTTAAACAATCTAAAGATTTATTAACCAAAGCAATATCACGCCCGACTTCCAATTTAAATCCTCCTCGAGAACCCTGAGTTCCCGCAACTCCGTGCATGTACGCTTCTAAATTATGCCAACTCGAAACATTTCCAGGGCTCTTAAGATAATTAGATTTAGTAGTATCAATGGTGAGTTCTTCTCCAACATCTGCATACCCTACAGGCAGTGGATAATTAGGGACAACATCTAGTTGATTCCGAATGCGTAATGCTTTCAGATCTTTTTGCTTTGAGAAAATGTTTTTGAAGTCTGAATCGCCAACTCGAGGGCTTGCGAAGACAATTGCTGTTACGGGACACGCTTTGTATGGCCAAGATTTGGATTTGTTGTATCCATTTTTTACTAGGTCTACTGCGTTTAATGTTGCCAGTGCTGCTCCTAAGCTGTGCCCACATACTGTTATGCTGATTTTTTCGTTCTTGAATTCTTCCACGAGTCTTGTTACCTCTTTAATGACCTAGATTAGTAAGAGTAATCATTAGTAATTTAATCATCATTCTCATCTAGATTGTTAAGTAATTAATAAGTCCATCTCAAGAAAAGAATCTTGTTTGATTAATTGATGTTTAGTACACAACCTGGACAGCTTTTTCTTGTGTTCTGTATAATCATTACATAATTTTTTTTGATTGCCGACAAAGATAGAGTTATTCCAATTTCAGGGTGAAAAGTGCAATTTGGTCCCTGGATTTTTTATGCAATTATCAAATTCCTTCAAAATTATATTTTAAATCAAATTACCATGCATTTCTATGTCATCTCAAAACCAATATTTCTTTTCTTTTTCCACTGTTCACTTTGTGATATATATATATATATATATATATAAAAGGATTTTAGGAAAAAAAATAAAAATAATTATTTTTAGGATAACTTAAAATTCTAAAAGTACTGAGAGAAAAAAGCAATAGCAAGAAATCTTCAATAATTTTGATAAAAACATGTAAAAGAAAATCAAAGAATAAAAACAAAAGAACAACCCATTGATAGCTAGCTGTATGATAAGATATATTATTGTCATTTATCCGAAAAAGAAAATATAATAGTATGTTATTATATCATCATCCTTCTGCTGGCATTCATGGTTGCCTTGGTATCCAAAAAAAAAAATGTGTTAGATCATCATCTTCTTAATAATACACAAAATGGCAAGTTTAATTTCATGATTCTCCGTCAGAAAATAAAATATATAAATTACACAAAATCAAGGATATATATATAGAGAGAGAGAGATGAAATTTATAAATTTTCAAAGAAAAAAAAAATACCTGATCTCTAGCACTGGTCTGATTATAAGGTGAACGAGGATCATCAGAAGTGTAGACAGAGTACCAACCTTGGTGGACATTAACATCATTATTATCTTCACCGAAAACCTTAGGAGCAGAAACTAAAAGAAACTCCAAATCATTAACCCACTCTAATGTCTGAACAGTACCTCTCCAAGCAATAACAATATCCCTCCGCCCTAGCACCGCCGCGCCTTCATCGGTGGCCACTGCCACGTACCCCATCCAATTAGACTCCTTGCTCCAAGCTTCCCTAGACAAAGACTTTATTATAAATGCCTCAGGAAGATCAATTTTTGATGTTGCATACAAAAATTTGGTCACCCTGTACTTGTAAGGGTTCCCTTTCTCTAACCCAACTTTGCTAAAGAAATCAGGCGTTGCATAGAGACAACTTCCTGCGAACTTGGAAGCTTTCTGGGTATTGAAACCATCGTAGGCTGCTTGTGCCATTTCTCCATAGTGAATTATATATTTCCTTAAATAAATGTCCAAAGGATCTAATAAACCTTTCCAATTATTTTCACCACTTAATTTCTTCCATCTTTTTGCTATTTCATTGTTGTTTTTGATGCTTTTCTCCTCCATTTTCTTCTTTTTTCTCGGAAAACAATTTGAAAGAAATCGTAAATTTTGTTTCTGCATGGGATTTTTGGATGAATTTATAGAGATTTGGATTCACGACTTTTCCTTGTATGGACAACAACTATAAATACACACGGTCTTGATGAATCAATTTCACCCATAATCATTGGATTTACGCCTAATTGTCTAAAAGTAACTTATTTATTTTTTGTGACTTAAATGCCACTGAATTTATTACATTTTTACAGAAAAGTTATTTTAACCGATTTTCAGCAATAATTTTTGCCGGAATGCTGACGTGGCACGTCACGTTATATACCTGAATACACGTGGTATGACACATCAGCAGCTACATCATCGAAAGAAATCATATCATATGATACGTTACCACACCATGTCATATTTTTGGACACACGTGACCTCTTCTGATGACATGATTACTGACGTATCGTTTCACGTGTGTCCAAACATATGACATGACATGCCACGTCAACATTTCGGTAATAGTAATTATCGAAAATCAATCAAAATGACTTTTCTATAAAAATATAATAAATTCAGTGATATTTAAGTTATAAAAAATACATCAGTTATTTTCGAATAATTAAGCATAAATTTATTAATCAACATGGTTTTGTGTTGGAATCAAGCTAGCTATGTAACGTAGGATTATCAATTTCATTTTTTTGCCCTTTAATATTTAATGTTTTGCTCAAAAAAAAATTTTAATATTTAATGTTTTGGTCAAAATTCTTTGAAAACTCAAATAAATTGACAAGTGTATTATTTTGATCCTTTCTCCTCGATATTTTTAATGTTTATTGTGTTACCTTGAAAGAGTTGGCAAAAGTCACTATTCCAGTCAATTCAACTAAGTACTACAGAAAATTTTTCTGTACAATTTTTGTCCGTATTTTTAATGTCAGAAAGATAATTTTGATACGATTTTTTTTTCTCTAATTAATTTAAATTTGTATCCGATAAATTTATAAAAAGTGACAAAATTTTTCATTCCAAATATTTAAAATATTTTATACTCAAAATTCGAGTTAAAAATTTAATTTGACCTGAAAATAAGAATTAATTCTTCTTACCGACTAGAATTCAACATCCTAACAATACTGATGTCTACTATTATAATAAATATTGCAATTGGTGGCTTTTCGCTAGTGCCTGCATATATATTCCTCATTTTTGCTAAGAGATTGGGGCAGTTAATGCTTATACGTATCATTTTTGTAATTTTTTAATTCCGAGAAGTCAGTAAGATTTTTTTTTTTAAATAATATAATTCTAGGATAACCTTATGAAGACTGGGAAATGAGAAAATAAATTATTTTTATTCAGTAATGTTATGAGTACAAGCAAGATGATGATCTGATCTTGAAGCTTAAGAACATGTGTCCATACTTCGTGTGACCTGATGATGAAATACTGAAAAAGACGGGAAAAATAGTCGAAATGGGGTTTAAGGTAAGTGAAGAACAGGTGTTATGGATCATTCATGTGCCATTATTCTTGGCGTCAAAGGTGTTGCTACTTTTTATACATCTTATGTTAAAATCATTTTAACCCAACATTTATACGTAAATTCCCATTTAAATTTTGCTTTTTTTCTATTTAAGATCAGTAAAAGAAACCCAACTAATTTATCTATCTACCTACATCCATAGTCATTTGATGGTTTTTATAGTTGCAAATTATTCTTTTCTTTTTCCATAATTGCCTATTATTAGCAATGAATTAGAGAGAAGCCTTTGCTTATAAGTTATCAAGTATTTTTGGATTTCAAGTGGTTGGAGATGCTTTTAATTAAATTTAAGAAAGGCAAGCAAATTGCCATTGCAAAGACTTTGCCTTTGCTTTCAATTTGGATTCTTTTTTTTTTTCTTTTCTTTTTTTATTTTAAATTATGACGTCGAAATGTTGGTAGGGCCTAATCTCTAACTTCCTTTTTTGAGAAATTGGATAACCCATATAGTAATTTTGTCACAATATATTTTTGGAATATTACATTTCCGAATTCCGTTTCCCTTAGGATGAAGCAAATGGCATACCCAGAACTAAAACTTTCTTTTCTTTTCTTTTTTTTAATTATGACGTCGAAATGTTGGTAGGACCTAATCTTTATTTCGACCTCTAACTTTCTGTTTTTGAGAAATTGGAAAACCCATATAGTAATTTTGTCACAATATATTTTTGGAATATTAGATTTCCAAATTCCGTCATTCCGTTAGGATGAAGCAAATGGCATACCCAGAACTAAAAGGTTGTAACTTATATATATATATATATATATATATATATATGAAGAAGAAAAACGAACAGCTAAGCTACATCTTGACAATTCTAGGGACCAAAGTTCCCATACTATCATTAGCAAGAATCTCCCTAATAACTACGGAAAAAATATCTCCAAAACTCAGTCAGGTCGGCCTAACAACGTTCAGTAAGACCCAAAATTCATCAACAAAAAGGACAAAACATGAGCTGAAAGACATGACATGAAGGCTCGGTGTCCAATCGGACTGATGGGATATCCTGTCCTGTCTAGTCCACTGACACAAGCAGACGCACATACCTTCTACATGCTCCCTGTTACATCGCTGTACACCTACTCCAATGCCAGTTATCACGTCCCAAGATACTCAAGTACCCCTCCCAAAGAACTCCTATAAATAGCCTAAAATACAATGGCTCTAGGTATTGAATATCCGAGACTCTCTCTCTAAGCACTCTTCCTCTAAAAGCTACTAACTTAAGTTTCAGAGTGCTAACGCCCGGGTCCGACCAGACACTCTTTTTTGTAGGTTCTGTCATCCGATCGGATTATCAACTGTCAACTCTCCTTCTTACTGATAAAGACAAAAATAACTTTATCATTTGGTGGTTTCGTTGAGAGAAAATGGTAGGATCAAGATCCAATGAACATATAGCTTTTAGGGAGTATAATCACAACAACTAGGATAGGTCTAAGCCCTCAAAAAGAAGAGAGAGCTCTCCCAGATCTTCTGCCAGGGGTAACCTCCTCCCAGATTTCAACGACGTAGCCATACAGCAATAAAAAAATACCCCTATTACTATCAAGGACATGTGCGCCATTCTTAGTGACCTAACTAAGAGCGTAGTCCAAACTCTGAAAAGGGGTAAAATGCCCAAATTCATGAAATGGATTTCGTGGCCGAAAACTTCGAAAGAAGAAGGAGCAAGGGGATTTCCATCAACAAGCCAAGTGCTCATGATGGTAGAAGAGCGAGTGCCAGAATCACAAACAGATACGATAAGGGAAAGGGGACAATCTCCTCGAGCAGAGATGCTTTTTACACCTCCAGTAGACCACCCACCCTGCCCTTTGGCGACGATCCATCCTTCATGCACACATCTAATCATAGTTGCTCCCGCAGACCTGATAAGGAGTTCGCTTCCACAGTAAGTGGACAAAGGAAAGATAAATGGTTCAAATAAAAACTCCAGCAATTTGGTTTGATAGAACCTAGAAAAGGTGTATTTAAGGGAAACACTAGCAACAGCACTGCCTCCCCTTTTTGCAGGAAAATTACAGAATCTAAGCTGCCTCCCAGGTGGAGGGACGTGGTGATGGATAAATATACAGGTAAAACTGATCCCACTATTAACCTTGCAGAATATTTGACTAAAGTGCAGGTCCATACCTACGATGAAAGGATTGCCTGTAGAGTCTTCCCCACCACCCTAGGAGGAGATGCTTTGAAATGGTTCCTCGAACTCCCTCAAGAATCAATTTCCTCCTTCAGACAATTAAGTTGGACAATTGGGTGGACCATTAATTAAGAACTGTCATCTGTGGATTTCGTTATGTCTACAAATTGGACAAGACGAAACGACTGACTGTCATTGTCTTGCAACTCAAAAATGCTTCGAGACCGCAGGTAAGGAAACAACCACATATGTAGGCCCATTCAAATGAGCCCACTTAGAGCTTTCAGCCCAAATACGTATCTGTCATTACATTTCCAAGGATTTCTTTTATTAGAAATAGCCTCGAACCGAAAATCGAATCTATCTATTCAGTTATTTTAAATAATCAGTTGGATTTTAGTTCGAATTACGTAAGTTTTAATGATTAATAATCAAAACATTCGGTTCAAACTTTAAAAAAAAATTGAAAATTTTAAAACAATATCGTTTTTATTTAATAAAATTTTTAAAATTATAAATCCATTAGATTTTGACTACTGATAAGCAATTTTATATATTGATTCGATTAATACTAAGAATTGGTTTTCACTTATAATTTTTACTAAATTTTAATTTTTGGTTTGATTATTGAACAGAATTATGATACCCATAATTTATAAAATTATTAAAATCCGACATTTTCAGTATGAAAAAGGAAAAGGAGATCAGGGAATAAGCTCTCAAACTTTTATCCTTTTTCTTTATTCGGAACTCAAACAATTTTATAATTAAATTATTAAAAGTTCATAAATTCTTTATATATGTAACAGTTAAATAGAAATATATTATATAATTGAAGTGGCAAATAATTGCATAATTGTGTAGATAGGTGATAGGAGTACAATAAGCCAGTGTTGGTTTTTATTTATATAATAAGAAAAAAGATATTTAAAAATTGCAATGTCCTTTCGAAGAGATAATCTGTTGCAGAAAGTCAGGATTTTGGATGGGCATAGAAACTACAAAACAAAGCTTAACAGATTCGATGTAAAAGTATATTGGCATTTCTATAGCGTCAGGTTGCTGTTCTTCAGGTTGCCTGCTCTGCTCTCACCCTATCAAACTATCTAAACAAAACTCCATCATCATTTATTATTATTATTATTATTATTATTATTAAAAACTCCATTTATCATTTCATTTTTTACAAAAATTCAAAATCATGCAATTTTTTTTTATAATTTAATTTTTTGACATAGAATGGTGCAATTCTTTGACTTTGACATTCTCCATCGAGGGCTTATCTTGTACCAGCTCCTCGAGCCTTTCATGCAATTGGAATTTCTCATCAATAGGGTATGGGTGTGTTTTGTTTACGGGAAATTTTATATAGATAATGCAGATTTGAGAAATATTTATAAAATTGATGTATTTTGACCATTATTTATAAATTTGGTGTTGTTTCAAAATCGTAAAAGGGTAGTGCGGAAAAAGAAGAGTGGGGACAAGTATTGGAGGATGAAAACTATAGGAAGTATCTACGAAATCAATCGATGGGGCCCACCGATGGAGAAAAATAAATATTTTTTTTCAAATTGCATTATCTATATAAATGTTTTCATGATGTATGCACTATTATTATTATTATTATTATTATTATTATTATTATTATTATTATTATTATTATTGTTGTTGTTGTTGTTGTTGTTGTTGTTTTATCTATAATTTTTCAAGATTCGGTTTATTTTTTTAAATTTGTGAGGTTAATTAATTTTTATGGATATTGTCGGACTCATAATTGAAGATAGTCCTTTCAACAACGTATACTCCATATACGAGATAAAAATTAAATATGAAATCTCATTTAAAAAAATTCGAATTGCTTATCACTCATACCAACCATTATTGGTGTACTTTTTTTTATACTGTTAACGAATGTTAGTTTATATTTTAATTTGAATAATTATTCATAATTTGTTTAATGTTTTATATTGTGTTTTGAATTTGAATTTGAATTAAACTTTGTAGTTAAAAAAAAATGTACCAACAACGGTTGTTCTGAGTGATAAGGAGTTCAGATATTTTTAAACGAGATTTCATATTTAATTTTTATCTCGTATATGAAGTATATGTTGTTGAAATGACTATCTTTAATTACGAGTCCAACAATATTCGTAAAAATTAATCAACCTCATAAATTTAAAAAATCAAATCAAATATTAAAAATATAAATAATAAAAAAAAATAACAACAACAATAACAATAATAATAATAATAATAATAATAATAATAATAAGTGCACCCATCATGGAGACTTTTATATAGATAATGTAATTTAAAAAAAGTATTTATTTTTCTCCACCAGCGGGCTCCATCGACTGATCTCGTAGGTATTCCCTACAATTTCTATCATTCAATGCTGGGTCCCGCTCTTCTTTTCCCGTATTGCCCTCTTATGATTTTGAAACAACACTAAATCCATAAATAATCTTCAAAATATACCAATTTTATAAATATATTTCAAATCTGCATTATTTATATAAAAGTCCCTTGTTTATGAGGATTGAGGAGTCTATTAGTTTTATTATGTTTTGTTTCTTGAAAAAGAAATACCGTTATTTTTTAAAAAAATTTTGGTTGAAAAGGTCTTTCGCCCACATAGTTTTGATAAATTTCATGTACCAAACTAATAGAATATTGTCCGAAAAAATAAATTTATTAAAAAATAAATAGAATGATAATTATCATGTATAGATAGCAATTTATTATTAATCGATACATGAAAAATCGGGTGTAGATATTTAATGTGCATACACCTTATACAAGTAACAGGTGATAATCATGCATAGTATATTGTTAAGAAGATAATCATGCATACTTATGATTAATTGACCGACGTGAAAATTACATAGTATGGTCCAAAATTACTTTTTATAATATAAACAAAAATTTTAATAACTTAATGGTAATTTTTTTATCACGACATTATAAATTTTATACTCATAAAAGTAATTAATACTAAAATTATTATAGAAAGGATCATACATGCATGCAAATATTTATATATACGTATAATCTTAATCTAGGTAGTTCAAAGACAGAGACAATGGGAAAAAAACTGGTAGGAAACAGAAGTGTATTAATGAATGCTTCGTTGGCCGTTACAAGCTGCTGGTGAAAAAAGGGAAAAAGGAAAACAATTAAGGGATGATCTAAAGGACCACAGATTCATAAATTCCTCATTTACTCTCACCTCTTGTTCCATTCCTTTCATGGCCTTCCTTCCTATCCACCGCTCCTCTTATTTATTTCTCGCTTTCTTCACCTCCTTAATTCCTACTTTATGGATATATGTTATGCAGAATGCATGCTTCTCTTTTTATCTTTTGGTGATCCCATGAATAAATAATATTCCCTGCATACTTTGGGACGGCGGGAGTACTGTCCCTTATCAATAGATTAGGAAAGTTAAGAATTTACAAGCCAATTAATGATTGCAATTTGATTAATGGAGTGCTAAAATGTTCTTCAATTTGATTCAATAATTAAATCACCAATGATGAGATGGAATGGCAAAATATAATGCATCTCCTACATAGTATTAAAAGGACATTTCTTCAATTATGAATTTTATATTAAAATTGCAGTTTGTTAAATTTAAAAAAATCGAACTAAAAATCGCAAAGTTATAGATAGAAAAAATAAATAAATAAAACTTAGGACATCAATTAAAAATATTAACAAATGTCATGAAAACAATCTATATCAGCCAATTAAAACCTCCAAACCAAATATTTCCATAGTTTTGATAGCTAAATTTGCTTAGATTCAAATGGTTATTTTAGTATTTTATTGATATGCATTAGTGATAATTCTCAAAACATTAAAAAGAGATAAGATTGGGTCAAAAATTGAATATGCTGATCGGATTGGCAAAAATCGTTGCATCGACAATAAGATAAGTCCGATAAATATAAACATTTCGAAATTTAAATCAGTAATACTTCAGGTATAAAAGGTTTCAAAAATTTAATATATGCAGCTTTACCGTTTTAGACAATTTACAATGCATACCGCTAGACCCACTATTTAGGCACTTGAATACTTTAAGATAACCTGATACAATGGGTAAACTAATGTGACACGGTAAGCGGTGCATATCAAAACATTTGACAAGATAAGATTTTAGGCCCCAAATGTCAGGCCTAAATGATAATCATTATTGTTAATTAGACTGTAATTTGTAAAACCATATCGCTATTTGATTTGATTGATGATTAAAACTGACAATTAATACTTGTCATTACTGACTAATATTTTATGATTAATTGATAATTTTTATAAGATAAATATAATATTTAATTATAAAAATGTCATTAGAAAGAATCGAAATCGAAATTTTCAAGAATTACATAGCAATTTGGTAAAGTTATATCGAATTATCACCATAAATTGTATAGTTATCTCTCTAAAAAAATCAATTTTCTAATTTGCTAATAAACTAAACGGACATTAACAACTGAGCTGAAATTGGATTGCCTCTATGCTTTTAAATGCTTAGCAAAACAAACTAATTTGCTCTTTAAGAGATTAAACTACAAATAATTGTTCTTTAATTTATCACTGGCGACAGGTAAAATTTCGCCAATTAAAATGACCTGCAAAACAACTGAAAGGACCAAAAAAATTTCCGATAAGAGAATCTTCGATGATTAAGTCAGAGAGTATTTTGGTATTAAAAACAGATATTTTGATTAGAATTCAAGATGGATCTAAATTGTACCTGATTTTTCCTTTATATACTCCTAGGTTACCTTCATGGGTAGTGAGTGAATTTTTACTTCTTTCGATTATCTTTTCCACTTCTCATATTCCTAAGGAAACGTGGGAAGAGTGGAAAGTTACTATCAGAAATGGCGGGATTCGCTGATAGTTCAACATTTTGGGATCTTTTCGAGCTCTTCGAGCGCCTGACGTGACCTGGCTCTTAAGGGCACCCGATTTGTCGGCTCTGCTGGATGTTTTTCCAAACTCTTAGCTCAGCGAGATGGAGATAGTTTGTGCCTGGCTCCTAGGCTCATTTGCAAGTTAGGGCGAGCTATGGGTTAGACTATATTATCATAAGTCCCCCCCCAAGATACGGATATTTATGTTCGTTCGTGATTACCTGCACTGCCACGCTGGTTTGGGGCGTCGCTTCAGTTCTGATCGGGCATTAAAGGCAAGCCTTAATTACCTCCTATTTTATCATGTAACGGCTGTTATTTATTATAGCAGCTCTTTGTTATTCGAGCCATGTCATAATGACAAGACCGTTACCGCAAATCGTTCACCACGTGTATGGTAGGTGATGCACTCTGAGTTCCTATATAAGCCTTCTTTCTCCTTCGTTTCTCATTTCTGCATTAGCTTTCTCTGTTCTAGGCTAAGCTCTGTGGAGATTTCGGTGTGTGAGGGTTTTCTATTTCCACGATTTGCTGCTTCTTGCCTTTTTTTCTCGGCGATCCATCCACTTGAACCAGGTTTGTCCCTTTCCTCCTCTTTTTCTTCCCTTCTATTCGACAATGAGCGCTTCTGAGGAGGATGAGGGAGAAGGAGCAAGGGTTTTGATTGATAGCACTCCCAGTGTCAGTTGGGGGTCTACTTCTGGCGAAGCCCCGCCGTTCGAATTCGATCAGTTTGCAACCTCATCTTCTTCAAGAAAGACTCCCCGTCGTTTGTCTGGAGTGGATAGTGTATGTTCGTCAGTGAGGGAGGACGAGCTCCCTGTTATGCTCGGTAAAGTGACGTCTTTAGAGCAGTACTTTGCTAGTACACCGAGCTCTTCCCACGGGCGAACACCTCATTTACCAACAAATGTAAGCTATCGATTTACGAGGTGCAGTTGGAGGTCGGGGTGCGTCTCCCCTTAACCCGTTTTGAGGTGGAGGTGTTTAACTTATTTGACCTATCCATTGGGCAGCTTTACCCAAACGCTTGACGCATTCTCTCCACTTTGCAGATTTGGGCAGTGGAGCACGGTATTGACCTGACACTAAGGCTGTTTCGGGCTACTCATGTGGTTGGGTTACGAGCTAGAGTAGAGTATCATAACTATATTCAGGTCCGAGCAGGTTATGGTGCTTTCTGTGGTAATCCGAACAGCCTCAATAAATAAAAGGATCGATATTTTCTTTTGGAGAATCTACGCGAGGACTTCCCTGTCCGCATTACTTGGGGCTATTTCGTGAACTGTAACGACAACAACCTCTGGTTGGATGATGAGGAAGAGCTAATTCTATCTCGATGGAGGGGACTAGTTAAGGAGAGGTAGAACCTTCGAAATCTACTCGATCCCTATGATTCTGGGTTTATGCCGAGGAAAAGGAAGAAAGGTAGCTTTTTATTTACCTTGCTAGGCATCGCTGATCGAACTCTTAATTTCTTTTGTTTTTGCAGCTATGAAGAGAGGAGGTAAGCCCATAGCGGCCGAGCTCATGCAGGCCAAGAGGTAGAAAGTTACCGCTGAAGCTACCAGCAGCCCTTCCCCTACTGTGCTCGAGCTTGTCTCCGACCTGATGGCAGAAGTTACTCTTAATCGAGTTGTCGTTGAGATTGTCAACAAGCAACAATCAGGAGGAGTTCAGCCTAGGGAGCTTGATGAGAGTGCTCCGCCCTTCGGGGAGTATGTTGTGGTTTCCAAGGAGGGCAACTCTAGTGGTGGGGGGCCTAACGATAAAGAGTCCTTTGAGAAGGATGTCCAGACACTGATGTTAAATATTACAGAGTTTTGGGAGAAGCAGGGGAGTGTTTATTCTTCGAAAAGCGATGCCTTTAATACTTTTGCACACATGGTGTCTTGTGTGCCAAAAAAGTGACCCCTCTTTACGGTTTGAACTCCTAGCAGTTGTCTACCGTGATGAAGAGACATCAAGTAAAGGTGAGTTTGTAGCACCTTTTTTTAGCCTGTTTACTTATCTTGTGATTATCTGCATTCTCTCATTCTTTTGACATACTTTGCAGGGATTGATGATTGTGGGCGCAATCATCGCGAAGCTGAACACTTTCATTTGCAAGTGAAGGCGAGCTGAGTCGACCTCTGTCGATCTCCGATTTAAACTGAACAAGTCTCTCCTCAAGACTTCAACAGCTGAGAAAAAGGTTGATGAGGTTATAAAGAGGTCTGCCAAGCTGGAGGCAACTGCTTCCCAGGAGAAAAAGAATGCTCGAGCTCTTGCTACCGAACTTGAGAAGATGAAGAAAGAGAAGGCAGAGCTGGAGAATAAGTGTTCTGAGCTCGAGGGTCAGCTATCGACCCAGGAGGAAAAGGAAGTGGAGCAAGTGGCCGAGAAGTGCTTGGCCTATGGTAATAAACTTTCAAAGGCTGTAAAGGAAAAGTATCTTAAGTTGGACTTGTTCTAGATGGATGAAGTGTATCCGGTTGAGGAATAACTCATTTTTATACTTTATGAATTTTAATAAAAACTCGCTTCTTTTTGCTGCTCTTCTCCTTCTTCTTTCCTTTTTGAATGCCAGGACCAATATCCCTTAAAGACGAAAACTTCACGATGAACATATCGCTGAACTATTCAAAGCTTTCAATAGAATGCTCAGAAAGGTTGCGAAACCAGATCTGAGCTAAATCCATCAAAGTTTGCGAGAAGATCTTATACAGTGTAGTATCATCTGCGGTCAGGACCAGTACGGTGTGTTGAAATTGGTCGATATGTGCTTGAGGGTCGGCGTTGCCGTTGTACCTCGATAAATTTAAAAGGCAAATTTTAGGGAAGGGAGCGGCTAGGATTTCCTGGAAAAGTGGGGAGCGAAAGTTGCCGTGGTATTGTAAGGTGTTTCGATTATGGTATCTGGTCATTCGATCTTCAAGGAGCCTTTCGAATTGCTCGGTTGTTAGGATAAAGATCTCGAAGTTGATGGGACCGCTGGTGAGAAAGGATCTCTATCCAATGATTGGGAGGGCCGAACGGGTGGAATAGGCTGAGCTGGTTGGGAGGAAGGGTTGGCTTGGGCAACTATGGCTGAAAGTTGGGCTAGTAGGTACTGCGCTGCTAATGGGGTGAGACTTGATGCATTGGGAATGGCTACAGCGAGGGATGCCGAGGTTACAACATTGTTGAGGGGGATGAGTTGTCGTGTTTCAGGATGAGTGGTGAAGTCTGCCTGGGTTTCTAATGGCGCAGGGTTCAAGTTGAGGTTTGGAAAGAGGTCCATGTTCCACGCTCACCGCACCAAATGGTGACAAGTAGAATTTCGCCAGTCAGGATGACCTACAAAACAACTGAAAGGACCAAAGAGATTTCCGACAAGGGAATATCCGATGGTTAAGTCAGATAGTATTCTTGTGTTAAAGAGAACTGTTTCGACTAGAGTTCAAGATGGATCTGAACCGTACCTGATTTTTCGTTTATATACTCCTAGGTTACCTTCGTGGGTAGTGGGTGAATTTTCACTTCTTTCGGTTATCTTTTCTACTTCTCCTATTTCTGAAAAAACATGGAAAGAAGGAAAAGTTACTATCAGAAATGATGAGATCCGCTGATAGTTCGGTATTTTGGGATATTCCCAAGCTCTTCGAGCCCCTAACGTGACCTGGCTCTTAAGGGTGCTTGATTGGTTGGCTCTGCTGGATGTTTTTTTGAACTTTCAGCTTAGCAAGATGGAGATAGTTCGTACCTAACTCCTAAGCTCGTTTGCAGGTTGGGGCGAGCTATGGGTTGGACTATGTTATCAATTACGACAAAAGGAAAAAATTGTGAACAAAAGATTTGAGACGTGTAGCATTAACTGTTGGGAAACGGAGAGTGAAAGGGGGAACACCTAGTTGGATTGCTGTTAGCAAATAGTATAAACAGTCGGGTCAATCATGTTCAAATTATCGAGAAAATCCCGAGAATATAGCGATATTATAAGATCACGAGTTATTTAAGTCGACCGTTGGGAAAGGGAAGGCCTTTCAGATTTCTAATTTCCCCTCAACTCTCATCCTTACTTAAATGTTCAATCCTAATTCAAAACCAAACCCCTTAACTATTCCCACGCGCCACCCGTCCACGAGCACGAGACTAGATTTCTCACTAGCTTATAAAATAATGACATTTGTTAATCTAATGCTTTCATGATGGGGTTTTATTATTTTCCTTTTCTTTATGTTATTATTCTCTTCGGTCGGAATTAAATGAGGTTTACTTTATTTTGAACGAAATTGAGGCTCGAAACTTTTTTAATGAACTTTATAATGTAATTTTAATAAACGTTCCCATTTTAAAATTCTCATTTTAGAAGGTAATTTTTTACTTTTTATGAAAATTAAAAAAATAATTAAAATATTTTAATTTTATAAAAAAATTATAATTATTGATAAAAATATATTTTTATATTTTCAAAAATTTTATTTAATTTTAATTAAAAGTAAAAAATAATAAAAAAGAAAAATATTTAATAAATTTTATAATAAATAGAAATATATGTATAAATTTATTTTTTAAATTCTGAAAAAATTATTTAAAATAGAAAAAATAATTTTTTAAATTACGATGAGGGAGTATCTTTTTTCTTTTAATTTCTCGTTATATATTTACGTGGTCTCAGCTCGCCAAACTGAATGTTCTTTTCTTTGTTCATCTATGTCATTTGTCATTAAATTTTCACTTTTTGAAAAAAATTTTTTTTTTCTGTTATTAAGCCAGTTTTTATTAAGATATAATTAAAAATTTAATTTTGCATCAAAGAAATAAAAGCTTAATCTCATATGATTTATGGTTGAATAAGCAAATCAAATTTACTGTTTTTAATGGTAAATTAAATTAAGATTAATTAACCATGAAATAGACTATAATTCCTCGAGGAAGAAAAAACCTACACTATAGTTGTAAATGGATTTAAATACTAATGACTATTTATTTATTGTTTTATATAGATTTGTTGTGTTAAATCTCTACAGGTAGTTCGCTCTAGTTTTTTTTTTTTTTCAAACCGGATGCGAGAAAAGAAGACCGTTCCTTGTTCTCCGTGCCCCGGTCCTTTCTGTTTTGTTTAACCCTTCCATGCAGTAAGTCCCATCTTCTTCACCTCTCAAAAACTCCATTTTTCTTTTTCCATTTTTCTCTCTACACTGCTTCCCAACTCCAAAAGTTTCAGATTACTACACACAGAAAGCGACATTTTGTATATGCTCATCACTCCTATCACATTCAAAACAAGAGGACCCTAAAAAATACCCACACTTGTACTCACTTCAAGCTTTACAATTATGGTTGCTGGGAAGGTCAGGATGGCAATGGGATTACAGAAATCTCCGGGACATTCCAAAACGGAGACACCGCCGAAACTGCCGCTTCCGTCTCCGAGCTCCGGCAAACTCACGTCACAAAAGACTGTATTTTCACGCTCTTTCGGTGTTTACTTCCCACGCTCTTCTGCACAAGTCCAGCCTCGTCCTCCCGATGTCACTGAGCTGTTAAAGCTCGTGGAAGAGCTCCGGGACCGAGAATCTCGGTTAAAAACTGAGCTTCTCGAGTTCAAGCTTTTAAGAGAAAGCGTCGCTATAGTTCCTGTACTGGAGAATGAAATTTCGTCGACAAAAGCTGAGCTTGATAAGGCGGTTAAGAAGATAGAAAGCTTGGAGTTTGATAATGAGAGTCTGAGGATGGAGTTGAGTGAAGCTAAGGTGAAGTTTGATGAAGAGAAACAAGAAAGTGAAAGGAGAATAAAGGCTTTGGAGGCTGAGATTGCTGAGTTGAAGAAAATGGTGTCGGACAGAGAATGTGAAGAGCTTTCTTCGTCGCAGAGATTTCTAGGATTAATGGAAGCTTCAACAAAGTCTAATCTGATCAGGAGTTTGAAAAAAGGAGCCAAATGTACAGACATTGTAAGTTCAAATAACGAGAATCTCAATCTGAAGTCTGAAAGTTCAGACTCGAAGAGAGACGAGACAGAAATGGAGAGACCGAGGCACTCTAGGTGTAACTCGGAGGAAATCGTTGAGTCGACCCTGTCTAACCTGAGATCTCGCGCTCCTCGGATCCCCAAACCACCGCCCAAAAGATCTTCATCATCGAAATCCATATGCTTATCAACATCATCTAGCGGCTCTGATCAATCCACTCCAGCACCACCGCCGCCTCCGCCTCCACCTCCACCCTCCCGCCCTGTGACGATGAAGAAGGCTGCTCCACCTCCGCCTCCTCCCCCGTCGAAGGGGACAAGAATCGGACCGGCGAAAGTGAGAAGAGTGCCGGAAGTGGTGGAGTTTTATCACTCGCTAATGCGGAGAGATTCAAGGCGGGATTCCGGAGCCGGTGCGGCGGATACGTTAGCGGCGGCCAGTAATGCCCTGGACATGATCGGGGAAATCGAGAACCGGTCGGCATATTTGCTTGCGGTAAGTGCAAGTTTCCGATAAAGTGTTTACCTTTTGGAATATTTACGGAAGCTGTCACTGAGCTCATTAAAAATGATTGACAGTGATAAGTCTAGTGGCTTTATTGCTGCCCTTGCTTTCCTTTAGTTCTGGATTTTATTGTTTCTTATGAAATAAGACTGTTTAGATTCGAAGCTGGAATTTCAAGTTAAAATGGGCAAAATTCAAAAAAGGTGTAATTTTTGGTGGCAAACTGGACAATTCTCATCGAATTGACTACCCCCATGAGTTCATGGCTCGAGGTTAACTTGTTAAAAAAAAATAATAATAAATAATAATAATAATCAGATCTTGAATTGATTATTGTGTTTAGTCTTTAAAGTAATTTAAAGTTTGAATTTTTTGTGCGTGCAGATAAAAACAGATGTAGAAACTCAAGGTGATTTTATCAGGTTTTTGATCAAAGAAGTTGAGACTGCTGCATTTACAGAGATTGAAGATGTGGTGCCTTTTGTTAAATGGCTGGATGATGAGTTATCTTATCTGGTAAAACTTACATTTTTCATTCATTATCACCAAAGATTGCATCTGGTTTAATGCTTAATCTCAGTTTAAGACTTAATTGTCTCGGTTTAATGTGTAGGTGGATGAAAGAGCTGTGCTCAAGCACTTCGATTGGCCTGAGCAGAAGGCAGATGCATTGCGCGAAGCTGCATTTGGTTACTGTGATCTCAAGAAGTTAGAGTCAGAAGCTTCATCATTTCGAGACGATGCTAGACAGCCATGTGGGCCTGCTTTCAAGAAGATGCAGGCTTTGCTTGAGAAGTAAATATAGTTTATGTTTTGCCCTGCAGTTACATTAGTTGTTTTCTTGGATGGAAATCTGATTCAATTGTTGTTGATTGTTACAGATTAGAGCATGGTGTGTATAATCTATCAAGAATGAGAGAATCAGCCACAAACAGATATAAGGGTTTTCAAATTCCAATGGATTGGATGCTTGAAACAGGAATTGTAAGCCAGGTAAAACTTCAGTTTGTTTTCCAAACCCTGTTTTATTTTCATGGCATAAAACAAATGCTAGTTGGCGCTCTACTCACGGACAAGTCAATAATTGTTTTCCAATTAATCAAGATGGTCCCCCTGTGGTGAAAATCCCAAGTGTAACGTGTAAATCTGGAAATTTCCAACAACTAATAAACTTGCTTTTGACACAATCCACTGTGTATTACTAATTTACTATAGGAAGAATGTAGTTACTAGATGACAAAAGGAAGGTTAGATATATATGTTGCCTAGTATTTTCTATGCCCACGCCTGCATGCGAACATGTGAATTCCCAGATCTGTAAAATTGCATTTGTTTGTCTGCTTCTTTACTACTTTGGATTCATCACTAAAGATTCTCGAACTTTGATCCTTCGTAGGCATGCAAGGTTCTTTTCATTTGTTTTTGGTTTTTTCTTGTAATGCTACTAAACCCCAAAAAGACTTTGGTTTTCGTGTTATTAACGTTTACATGTAATAAATAAAAGATCTTCCTAGTTTGATTAGACATGTCAACTGCTCCACATGTTTATGATTGACTAACGCAGTGATCTGATTCCTAATTCCATTTGGAATGGAATAAATTAGTTTAATAAAATGAATTAGGTAACGCTTATTCAATTGCAGCTGTAAAAGAAATAAAAGTTTGACTTGCAATCTCCTACGATGTTCTTATTTTTTCATTTTTCTTACAAGGGTTTTAATTGTGCACGGGATCTGAAATCTCTTAGCTTGGAACAACACTAATACCACTAAAATAAAAACTTTATTAGTTTCCTACTGAAGAACATTTTCACTGAGTGTGTTTTCTTCCTATCAATCGTTTGTTCATTTTTTTACTTATCTATATTTTTTCCATGTTTATGCTTGAATGATGCCGTGATGTAATTCTTAATTAGGGAGAGCTGGGGGTCTGTCACAAATGTTAAGTGCTATTGTCATCTTTTTAATTAGGCAAATTGTCGGTAGACACATTTTATAACAGAAATAGTGTGCATATTGCAGATTAAGCTAGCCTCGGTAAAACTGGCAATGAAGTATATGAAGAGAGTATCTGCGGAGCTGGAAACAGTTGGTGGTGGCCCCGAAGAAGAAGAGCTGATAGTTCAAGGAGTCAGATTTGCCTTCAGGGTCCACCAGGTGAAGATTTGTTTTTTCTAGTCTGTTCTTGATTACTGGTTCTTCTGTTTTCTTGCTTGATTAGATAGGCTAATTATTGTAATTCTGGAGGCAGTTCGCTGGAGGATTTGATGTAGAAACAATGAGGGCATTCCAAGAATTAAGAGATAAAGCAAGATCGTGCCACGTACAATGCCAAAACCAGCAACAGAAACTTATGTGCGGCTCTACTCCTTGCTAATTAGTTCTGTAGCAAACTCAGCTTCAGAATACTGCTAGTTTCTTTTTGCTGTAAAGATACAACATTATGTTTGTTAATACAATGGCTGCTGCCATATTGAATTAAGATTTATTCATCTGCTCGTTCTTTTTTATTTTCTTGATTGGTAAATTCTTTTTTAATTTGAGCTGCTCGATGTTACTCCAAAGGACTGTATGACCAATGATAATTTTTCTTTAAATTCTTCTGCTTTGGGAAAGCTATAATTCACCTTATTAATGGAGTTATGGCCAATGAGTAAACATGAATATCTGTGTATATATAGGCTGTACAGCAGTGAAGAGTTTGAAGGCCATTGCGGATAGCTGCATAAGCAGACCTTAGGCTAAATTCTTGGTGTTGAATACAACATTCGCTTAACTATCTACGTTAGAGGAAACTCATTCTTATAGTGAAAATGTATATAAAATTTCTTGTATTTTCTATTATAGTATGCAATAAGGTCCTCGTTTAATATCTTTTCCTGCCAAAATAAACTTTCCACAAACTCATGTATTTTTTTTATCAAAATAGTAAAAAAAAAAAAATTCTTATAATCAATTTGGATCCACCGAAGAAATATATTTTTTTTAATGAACCACTGAAAAGTTATTTCTAATTAGAATTAAAATGCTCCAAATTTATTTAAATAAAATGATTTAGGTCAGACTCATTAATTAATTTGCAGCTAGTTTCCAAAACTAAAGTAACGTTTGAATCACAGCCTGCTCCTGCAGACTTTTATATAGAAAATATGAATATGAAAAATATTTATAAAAGTGATGTGTTTTTAGAAATAATTATTGGAGCGGGTGTTGTTTCAAGCCCGTAGGTATTACCTACCGTTTGTCCCTTTTCTTTTTCCTTGTGTTTCAGCTATGAAACTTCATTGAATTATATAGTTCACATCATTATTCTCATTTAAACTTTATACAATTATTTACTATATTCAATTGTTGTATTATTTTATTTTTAACATAATTATTACTATTTTTAGTTAAATTAACTTTAATATTATATGTCGATGTATTGTAATTATCTTTTCAATATGATTATTACTATGTTGTAATCCATTTTCTATATCTTTATATCCAAAATATCCATTCACGTCTGTTGAATAGATAATTACAATACAACGACATGTAATATTGAAAATAATTTAAATAACAATAATAATAATTATGTTAAAAACAAAATAATACCACGATTGAATATGATAAATAATTGTATAAAGTTTAAATGAGAATAATGATGTGAAATATGTAATTCAATAAAGTTTCATAGCTGAAACACGAAAAGAAAGGAAAGGGACAAACAACGGGTTCCAGCTACTGATCCCATAAGTACTACTTACTGTTTCAACGAGGGAGATTTGGTCCACCAGCAGGCCCCATTTATTGATCCCATAGGTACTACCTACAGATTTGAAACAACACCCCATTTCAATAATTATTCCTAAAAATATACCACTTTTATAAATATTTTTCATGTTCATATTTTCTGTATAAAAGTCCCCTGCTCCTGTGCTTGTTTTCCTTGTTCTTTTCTTGCAATTGTTTATATGTACTTTTGTCATCAAATGCTTAAATTGAATGTATCTTGTCTTGTCTATGTTACCGTTGTGAGTAAAAAAAATAAAAAAAACATTAAATGCTTAAACAATCAGAGATACTGAAATTAAAAATAAAAAAATAAACATTAAAAAAAAGGGGGGAGTAAAATAGAGAAGCTGACTAGACTCTGCTCGCGAGGGCCAGATTGGGTTTTGATGGCAAAAGAGATGACTGGTTTCTCAGTTCCAAAATTTGCACTTGCCTCTTCCTTCACTGAGTATCAGTCTCTGAATTTTCATTCTCTGAAGATTTACCCATCAAATTCAACTAAACAACTTCTCTTTTTCACCAATCAATTATCTCCTCAAGCACCTCGATTTTCAAGCCAGCTCAAAGCCACCGTTATGCCCATGGAAGCCCAGCAATGCGGAACTGGCAGCTCAAACTCACCCATGAAGCTCTTGTTTGTGGAGATGGGTGTTGGCTATGATCAACATGGGTAGTGTTTCTATTTCCCTTTTATTTACTTGGTTTATCTGATGATGGGTCGATCGATTTGCAGTTTAACTCACTGTTTAGTGGCGTGAAATTGTATGCCACAGCCAAGATATTACTGCCGCAGCTATGCGGGCTTGTAGGGATGCGATTTCTTCTAATTCGATTCCTGCATTTCGAAGAGGTATGCCACTCAAATGCCTATTTTAAATCCCTAAACAGAAAGTTTCAATTTTTACTATTGTTAGTTTACAAGTCTTTGTGTTCTTTCAATTCTTAAAAGAAATAAATTTTCACTTGGTAGTATTCATTTTGAAACCACTGGCTGTGAACTTTGAATCTTATGAGGTTGTATTGCTCTCGAGAGCTTTGATATTGTCCTTCATGAGATTTTGACGCTTTTGTCCTAGCATCGTTTCGCTTTTTCTAACAAAACGAAAATCGATACAGGGTCCATACCTGGGGTCTCATTTGAGCAAATGAAGCTGCAAATCAAGTTGGGAGTTCCACATTCTCTCCAGCAATCCTTGGATATTGAAAGGGTCAAGTCTGTCTTTCCCTAGTAAGCATCAATACTTAGAGGAGTTAGATATATAAATTTATGTAATTTCCTGTTGTATATTCAGCAATACTGATTTTCCTTTCTCTGGATAGTTGTTCTTTTTTCTGAATCACTACATCGATCATGCCAGTACTAGACTTTCTGCTACAGAGGAATTGAATAATTAATTCCTCCCTATTAGGTGATGTTCTTTTCCATATATTCATGGGAAGATTGGGGAGATTGACCAGCTTTTTGGGGCATCATATGATTTGTTTTACCTATGCTTAAATATTTTTCGCTTGAATAGCCTTTCTGTTGCTTCTAAACTGCTGATCATTGTTGGAGAGTATTTGAATCATTAATTCCTTCCTCTTAGGTGATGTTCATTTTCCTATATTCATGGGAAGATTGGAGAGATTGACCAGCTTTATGGCGCATCATATGATTTGTTGTACCCACGCTGAAATATTTTTTCACTTGAATTGAAGCCCTTATATTGCTTCCAAATTGCTGATCATTGTAATTTGCAGCATGAGGGAAGGAATTGTATAGACATAGGAGCATGCATCCTCTTGTCTAAAAACGTTTTTGTGTGTATGGGCCACATTACTGAAGGTTTGGAGATTGAAATGGGTCAAAACAAATGTTTCTTAAGTTAGTGATTACCTTTGTATCAGTAGCACGATAGCATGCCCCCATTGACACAGGACCTAGTTTATCTGCTGCTTGAATTGGTCTCTCTGAAGTCGGAGATAATCCTTGCTCCATGATTATTGTTTTTGGCAATGCTTATCCATGTGTTTTGACTCAAAATATATTAGTTTACCTGATGTAACTTATTTCATTTCTTGGTTCAATAAAGACATTTTGCATTATTCTGTGCACACACCCACTACCCACTACCCACACACATGCATAAGCTGGAAATTTTTTACGGGGCCTGGGCATATATATGCAAAATCTAAAAATCTTTTACAGCACCTGTACATGGCTTCAAGTACTATGTTGAGCTTTCAGAATATTTGTTATGTTATTCTTTTAATCTGGATCTCCTTGTGCAAACTCTTGCTAATATCCGTTTCTTTGTTTTATTTTATTTTTTGATATTTATTTTTTGCTTCTTTTGACATTGCAGTGGGAAGATTCTAAATGTTGAAGTTGTGGATGGTGGACTGATATGCTCAAGTGGGGTGTGTGTAGAGGAAATGGGAGATAAGAATGAAGATTGTTATATAGTGAATGCTGCAGTATATGTTGGCTACTAGCTCTTTTGTTGGGGTTATCCTCGTCCCCTTTAGTACTTTGTGAGGTTAGTTTTCAATACTATTATATACTTATGATGTCGGAAGTATATTTGTTAACTTTGATTTGTGGATATAGATCTTCAGAATTATATAATCTTCAATTTAATTTATTAAGCCTTTCAAATTTAACTAATGGTCATGTGTAGTGTGTTCCTTGATTTTACGTCTTCTTTCATTTTGATATGCTGCATGTGTTTTCTTTCCTTGATTTAACAAATCACTATTTGGCTACAAAAAGAAATAAGGAGAAATGGGAAAAACTATTCGAATCAAAGGGGAAAGACTGAAGATGAGTTTTCTTGGTCGTGCACGCACATTAAAAATTGATTAAGTTAATTTCTTTTTTGGTAGAGTGCTATTGAGTTGGGTTGATGACACGTAGGCCTGTGTTAGTTCTTATGATTGCTTTTGAATTACTATGCAAATGTTCTGTTGGAAGTCTGCTTCTTGACACTCAATGTTTTGTCACAGGATTCCTTGAAGGCATACTTGCCTTTATTCATATTAATGATGTAAATGATTGTTGTACTGTGCGAGAGAAACTGACCTACCATACTCTATACTTTTTGCGGATGGTAACCTGGTTCTTATGGCTTAAAAGAGGATAAAGCTTGATAAATTGCAACAGGTGCCATCTTTTTACCTTCTGCTGCTTTTCGGATGAGTGTTGTTTTTGATAACTTTAATAGCTGCACACCTTATATTTATATAGTGAACATTCTTATGTTGTCTTAAGAGGACCTATTGTTGTACAATAATATCATAATCTCCCTTATGGCAAGTCCAAACCCCTTGGATCTTTTGGCCAGCACATTCTAGATACCTCGCTCTGATGAAATAGAGAAAGATCATTGTTCAATACTAACGGTGCAAGCTGATGTTGCATTTGAAAGTATCCTAGCAGCCTGCATCTGTTTCTCTTCTGTTTTATTTTGTGAATTCATTCATATCTTTTTAGTTTTTATAGTAGAGAATGATTTAAACTATAGGAGATAGAAGGACACGTTAACCTTGTAGCTACCATGAGGAAGGCTTTTAGGAAATGAAATGCTTGTGAAATAATTCATCAAACTGGAATGTGAAATATTACGATTGCACAATCTGTTGAAGTTTAGTCAAATATCAAGTCGAATGATGATTCAATAAACCTAAGTTTAGTCCCTGCAAACCTGATTGCTTGCTTCCTTTGTAAGATCACAAGCAGCTAACTTGATATCAGTGCTACGTATCTGCTTCTCAATTTAGAGCAATACCCACCTATCTGATTATCCCTTTTAGGCCAATTATTACGATCCAGAATACCAATCACTTTGCAATTGATTTCTGCTCCCTTATTATCACCTTACAGGACTAAATCTGAAATTCCTGCATCCCCACAAATATACAATGGTTGAGAAAGATAGAAACCTAAGCTAAGTTCTTAATCTTGACGTTCACATGACAAGAGCTGCATATAGAAGTTGATTCCATATATCGGGTAAGCCAGGAAGGCACCAATGGCTGCAGTCTACACCAGAGCCATCGCTATAAGTAGAAGGGTGAGCATCTTTCCTTAGCTGTGACAGAGTTGTTATGTCTAGCAGATAAACTGGTTTCTTAATTGTACTTAGCACCTTGTTCACCACTTTAACAGCTGGTGGTGCGCCTCCGGGATAAGTAGACCCAGAGAGTGGCTCTGCTTCTCCATTGCAATTTTTCCTCGGTTGATTCCATTCTTGGCCCCTGGCATCATAAAAACAAAATTTAAATTTTAAGCTCTAAATACTATTGTAAATTTGCATGGAGAGAGATCATTTACTTACTGATAATGGGTAGGAGAAATTCCTTGGAAAAAGACTTTGGTTTGGGAAGGATCAACATTGAGGTCAACCCATTTAGCCCATGTTGACAACCCTCTAGAAAATGCCTGTAATCTATCCATGTCCTTATACAATGCTGATCCAACCCTAATGTAGTCCCATCTGCATTCCACAGCCATATATAAACAATCAAGATTGACTCCATTAACATTCAAGAATATGAATAACCAGCTTATTCGTTTTAGTCCTATTTCAAGATTGTGGATGTGCGCTCTCGAACATGAACTTTATTCAAATCCTTTGTAGAAAGAAAAATACGTAAACATGAAGATAGAGAGTAGATTGTACGGTTGAGATTTTCCGGTATGAGTCCACCAGTGCCAGGAGTTGAAGATGAGCATATCCATGCCTTTCCATGCATTACCATTTGCAATCGAGTCCAACCTCAGCACTGTTCCTACACTTTCTCGTACCATGTCTACCAAGTATGGTGTCCTATACATGTATAGAGTTACTCCATAATCCTGCACCATCAATGTCGTTAGTTTAACATGCTTCCCGTGAGATTTTATGTAGGGATGTTGAATAATTTTTGTCTAAACACGGTTCATGATTCCATTTGGAAAACAAACTTATAGCAGAATGCCACTGAAGAAAAAATAGAATCTATTCATAATATTCCCATATTTTATATAAAATTAGTTGCTGAATCAAACATCTTGAGTATGTAATTATTTATGAAATTGACAATTTAAGATATTGAAATCGTTTTGACACAAAAGCTATTTATAGGAAGAAGTTTCTTCATAAATAAATCAATCACATGCATCAGAAGAGGAAGTTAATTGCTATCAAGGCAGTGGGGACTGGTGCATTAAGTACTCAATTGAACTAAAAAAAAAAGAGAAAAACAAGTGTGCATATAATTATGGAAAATCAAGTTAAAGCATTTCATAACAATTAATTCCCTATCAGCCTAAGCCTTTTAAGCTGTACCCAATTATGTGATTGGATAATATATATAATAATGAACACTAATAAGCAAATAATTAATTACACTAAAGCATCATATCCAATAGCACAGGCTGGCATAGTTGGCAATTGAAATTGGCTATGGGTTGACTCATTCATCTCTTTGGTTCTCCGTGGCATCAAAGAGCAACAATCATAGCAGCCACATAATAAAAACCCTGATGTAACCTTGTTATACTTGTTAACTAAAATAGCCTATTTAATGAGTTCCAAGTTCTTTCCTTTTGTCGGTGAAAATGATTTCTAAGTTCCAACTAAAAATATTTGTAAAAAGTTACAAAATCATATTAATTAAATAAATGTGACTTTTACATAATGAAAAATAGCATTATTTTTGAAATTTTCTTCACAAATACTTTTGTAGCTTAATTGATCAACTACTAAAAATTAATATAAAAATATTTTGTAAAATAGAAAAAAAAACACTTATGTTTGCTTATTTATGTTTTGTGAAGTACCGACAAACAAGAACCGCCAACCCATTTGGGGAATAAAGTCGGAGTTGGATCACCAAGCAAAACGACTCCATTTCTTTTATGAGTTTGGTGCATCTAATCTAAACAGGGTTTAACTTTAAGGAAATATTAATTTCTTCTTAATTCAGATTGTTGTCGTAAACTACAAATTATAAAATAAGGATAAAACATATTCTGGGTTTTTTTTTTTCTTTCTAATTTTACCTGTTTTAGCAATTGCATGTCTTGTTCCGTGGACTTTAACGAGTTTTGTCAGAAAAAAAATACTATTTTCTTTTTTAACAGAAGTGGTTAGCTAGGAGCATAATGTCAACAAAAATTCAAGTTCAAAAATCTGATATAGAAGAAGATGAGAGTGGATAGAAAAGAATATTATATATGATTAGGAATTTGAATTCGAATCAAAATTCTATATAGCAAAGGCATGCGTAGAGTAAAGGGGTAAAAAAAGCCACTAAAAATGAAAAGTATAAGTAATGAATTGGTAACAAAACTCTGACATATGCAGAGCTTCTGTTGGCGAAAGATGATATACAGATTACAGAGTTTCTCTTTTCAGCTAAGTAGCAGATTTTACTGCTCCCACCAACAGATAATAGCGAAAGTGAACTCTCGCTGTTTCTTTCGTTTTTGAGATAGAAACAGTTTTATTTTATTTTATTGAAATAATTATAATTAATTAGCAATATTGAGCAAGTTAAACAACTTAAAATATACAGCAAAAGCAGCAGTTTATGAAGAACAAGATTAAGAAAGGCCTACAAAATGGAAATATACGAATAATAATTGAATTCAACAATAAAACGTTATTATAATATTATAAATATAAAAGGACAAATAATGCAAACAAACATGATTGAAAAATCGAATTTTGCTTCGTTTAATTAAAGAGAAAAAAAAAAGAAAAGAAAATTCGAAAAAGTTAAACTCACCTCAAAGGTCACAGAATGCAATGAATCTCTTGTGATAGACGAGTGTTTGGCAGACGTCACCGACGCATGAATCATGCAACTCAGCGATTCCCACATATTCAAACTCAGTGAGTCACCCACAAACATTATCTTTTTCCCTCTCCACCTTCTCAAAAAATCCAAGCCATTGAACCTATAAAAAAGGGAAAAAAATGTATTACTGTTCTTTAACAACCGCCATGAATTGACAAGCAATGAAATTGAATTACCTGGGGATGATGCAAGACTCAGGTTGCCAAGCATACTTGAGATACTGAGTATCAGGTCTGCCATACTTTTGGCAGTTGAACTCAGAATCAATGAAAGGGCAAGCTGAAGAATCATAGAGAGGATAAGAAGAATCAAACACCCATCTCCCTTGGAACAAATTGCAACCACTGAGTTGTTTTTTCCCTCTCAATCTGCTCACATTGTAATAATTACGGCTTCCTATTACTTCCACACATAACATCATCAAAAAACATCCTATGACTTCACTTCGAAATAACTTCATTCTCAGAATTTTCACAAATGTTTAGGCTCTCTCTGTTTCTGTTGGGTTCATGGATTTATATATAAGTAAGAAAGAGAGAGAGAGAGATTGTACTGGTCTGGTGGTGGTGGTAACCTGGTGGGGGCAGAGCTAGAAAGGTTCACATGGTTATGTGAAGAGAACTCTTTTTATTATTATTTTATTTGTGTTTGATCATATTTAAAATGGAAAAATAAGTCTATCGACACATTTTAGTAATATATTGGATTAAATTTTAAAAGGTATTTCGTTTATAATTTTCCAATCCCTTTATAAAAATAAAAATAAATTATATTCTGAAGAGTTAGGGAAATTTGGATTAAAAGTGGAAGATGTTTTGTGTTGAAATTGTAAAATAAAAACATGCTTTTAGCTTTTTGTTTATATATATATATATTTAAAACTATTTTGTCTCTTTCAAAATTATCAAATATATATACAAACACACGCAATATGGCAAACCCGATATATATACTATTAATTAATTATGCATATTATAATTATTTATTTTTAATTTTATAAATTTCTTATTCTTTAAAATCAATCAATGTATAATTTTAAAATTTTCACAAGAGTTAAAAGATACTTGCATTGATGGTTCTTTATTCTTAGTAAAATATTTTTTAGCATAATGTTATTTTATATAATCAAATTGGTTATTTGATTTTGATAATTTTTAATTATCATTATATTTGTTTTCAAAACTTACTAGAATTGTTAAGTTTATCTAATTATTAAAAAAAAACATATGGTATATTATTATTAAATTTATGTTATTATAATTAGCTAGCATTAGTAAAATATATTGGGGCATTAATTTAAGTAAATAACAAATGAAAAGAAAAAAATAGGTAAAAATGAATATTATATGAGCATGATTGACCGCATATTGACAAATAGTAATACAATACAAGCAAAACATCCAAAACCAAAAATTGTGGTTGCCCGTGTTTATTATTATTTTTTAACTTAAAAACTTAAATCCACACCATTTCCGAATGCAACCAGTTTATTATAAGGTTTTTTTTTTTTTTCTTTTGCATTCTATTGGTCTGCATGTCACGGGCACCACAATCATGTATGTACATATCTGTATTTTCACATGCTTACGCCATGTGTTCCCCTCCCTTTAAGAATTATAACATTCGAGCATGGCTTGATAAGATCCCAAATATTAAATTCATATACTCTTTCCGTTGTATAATAAATAATAATATGAATATTTTTATTTTCGTCTCATAATAATATTAACACTTTTATTTTCAGATAGTTTGACAAAAGTTAATTTTTATACTTATAAAATATAATTTTGTACATGATTTACTAATTATATTCTTTGTTTATAATGTACATAATTATTATTGTAACTAAAAAATGACTACTATTGACGTATTAGAGTTACAAATATAAATTGTCATAAATCAATTGACAAGTATAATAAAAATTTAAAGTTAAATATTGTGTACAGTTGAAAAATAAAGTTAGATACATTAAATATCACGTTATTTTAAAGGGGTCAATTTCACCCATGGTCACTGAACTTAGGCCATATTACCCAAAAGTAACGATTTTGGCCGGAATGCTGACGTGGCATGCCACGTCAGCAGTCCTTTGCCGGAATGATGACGTGGCACGCCACGTCATCAACCCTTGCCGAAATGATGACGTGGCACGCCACGTCATCCGCCACGTCACGTGAAGATGCCACGTCACGCGAAGATGCCATGTCAGCCGCCATGTCACCTGTTGAAATAAACAAATGAGAAAATGACACATGTCAACCCATTTGCCTTAACCAAATCCAAATTGGGTCATCCATCCAAATTGGGTCTTGCTAAGGTAATGGGCCTCCAACCTTATAAACCCATGCCACTCCCTTTCTCTTTCCAATGTGGGATATGGGAAGTTTGAGAACATGATATTTTCATGGTTTTTCTAGCTTTTTTAACCATTGAATCCATCACATTTTCATGGTTTTTTTTGCTTTAACCATTTCTAATTCTTTCATGGGATGTGTATGTGATGGTTAAAGCCAAAAAAACCATGAAAATGTGATGGATTCAATGGTTAAAAAAGTAAGAAAAACCATGAAAAAAGAATAATCTTCTCAAACTTTATTTTTTCATGGTTTTTCTTGCTTTCTTAACCATTGAATCCATCACATTTTTATAATTTTTTTGGCTTTAACCATCACATACACATCCCATGAAAGAATTAGAAATGGTTAAAGCAAAAAAAATTATGAAAATGTGATGGATTCAATGGTTAAAAAAGCTAGAAAAACCATGAAAATATCATGTTCTCAAACTTCCCATATCCCACATTGGAAAGAGAAAGGGAGTGGCATGGGTTTATAAGGTTGGAGGCCCATTACCTTAGCAAGACCCAATTTGGATGGATGACCCAATTTGGATTTGGTTAAGGCAAATGGGTTGACATGTGTCATTTTCTCATTTGTTTATTTCAACAGGTGACATGGCGGCTGACGTGGCATCTTCACGTGACGTGGCGGAAGACGTGGCGTGCCACGTCATCATTTCGGCAAGGGTTGCTGACGTGGCGGATGACGTGGCGTGCCACGTCATCATTCCGGCAAAGGACTGCTGACGTGGCATGCCACGTCAGCATTCCGGCCAAAATCGTCGCCGGAAACCGGTGAACATGACTTTTATGAAAAAAGGTACTAAGTTCAGTGACATTTATGTTAGAAAAAATAAGTCAGTTACTTTTGGGTAATATGGCCTAAGTTCAGTGACCATGGGTGAAATTGACCCTATTTTAAAGTATACTTGAAAATGGTATAAGAAGTTGAATGTAACTATTGAGAAATTAAACAAAGGTATTATAGATAATCCATAAATTAATAATAGATTAAAAGTAGCAAGTGTTCTGTATTTTGGAACGGATTCAAAAAAATAAGTGTTTTTTTTTTTACAGAATTATAAGATCAAAATTTAATTTCATATTTTATTCCTGGAAATTAAATTTTTCTGGCTGACTGAGGTTTGAATTTAACACTACTAAGTACTAATTGTGAAAGCAGCTTTAGCTTTAATTATATTAATATCTCATCGATTGGATAAGTAACGTGCAACTAAGTATCTGGAAGTTGAGGAATTAGATGACATGAAAAAATGTACCATATATGGATAGTAATAACGTAACCGCAACACTAAGTTGTTTGTATAAGGTAGAAAATTAACACAGTATTTTAGATTGTTTCATGGGAACACAACTCTTCCAAATCCACTCCTCTGTGCTTTCACTTGTTCACTTATATGTTTGGATTTGGAGGGATAATTTATCATCTAATGAAGGTTATTTAGCAAAAAGACATCACTAATTACCAGCATCAACACCTACAAAAGAAGCATTAAACATATTTTTGGCAAATTAAGAAATAAAAGAAAACAGGAAAAAATATTTTAAAAAAGGCCATTATTTGGAGCGGTAGGACAGAAGAAGTTAGAAAATAAGTTATAGAATTAATATGATTCACAAATTCTGATTAGCTGCCGACCAATAAATCTGAAGGAATCTGGTAATCCATCAAATCTATGATAAGGATTTAAGCTCAATTGATTATAACCATAGGCTTAGAAATTGATAATGCAATGATTTAAAACAATTTTCAAAGACTCACATTTTATAATTTTCCACGCATAAGGACACCCCAATCCTTTTCACATTATATATATATATATATAAAGAATAAAAAAAACAATAATTCATAAAGACGATGAAAGATATATTTATTTCGGTTTATAATGGAATGTAGGTTAATAAATGAAAATTAGGTCTGCTTTTTCACCTAAGGAAAGGGGATGGTAAGAAAGGCACACAGGTTTTGGGAAGCAACAAAGGAGAAGTAGGAAATTTGAGAGGATAGACAAAAACAAACAAGGTGGAGAGTGAGAGGCTCCATCCCCCCAAATGCCTTCAGTTTTGGATTTTCATCTATTTATCATCAAATTCACAAGTCAAGACTCATCAGATCACAAGCCTCACTGATTCACATTCACCTCAGTCGCTTACCCTAAATGACATTCTCTGAATTGTAATTTGGGCCCCACTTATATTTGACCTCTCTTTTATTTGCTTCCTTCCACTACCCGCCATGATCTATACTTGCCACCTGCCCACCCATGCATTACTTTATTTTGCTATTATCATCTTCTAGATTTAGTTTCAATATCATATTGTAAGAAAGGAAAAGTTAAAAAAAATAAAAAATTATACCATTCAAGTTTTCAGATGCTAAAAATGTTTCTACAGTTTTTTTTTTTTTAAAAAAAACCCTGATATAATGGAAATTGGTAAAAGATATTTCTGTATATGGATTTCGTTAAATCAAAATTAATAGTATTGGCATGGCGGTAAAATAATGTTGACACGTAATAAAATATACCGCTTTTTAATTCTTTTAGTTTTATTAATTGAAAACTTATTTATTGGATTAACAAAATATGGCATTAATGTGTTTCGTATAGATGTCACTTTAATGCCATGTCAGCATTACTTCAACGCTGGCAATTCAAAGTTGAAAAGATTATCTATTTAGGTTTTTTTTTATCAATTTATATAATATTAGGAACATTTTTTTTCTTTATAAGAGAATATTTTCTCTTATAAGAAATTATTATTTTTAAATTAATTCCAAAAACTAATTTATATAACAGTTATATAAAGTCACTTGTGTAGAAGTTTTTAAAGTCATTAGATGGAAAGAGCATTCGTTAGAATTTTTCCTGATTGTATCAAAATTTAATATTATTTTATAATTAATTCAACTACAAAACGAACATTAAACATGCATGCTCACGGGATACACCCTAATAGTTTTTATTTGTCAACCATGCATGTTTTATAAGTCAATCTGCTTAATAATAATTTCTTTAAATAATGATTCAATCCAATATGATTTAGTTATAATTCATAAAATTTTAATTCATTTATTTATAATAATTCATATGTTTGCCAGTTATATTTAGAATTTTTAAAACTGGAGAAAAATCAAATAAATCTCGTTAGTGGGTGGAAGCTGTAACGGGGAAATGTGGAGAGAATTCAAAATAAGAAGAAAAACAAAATGATTGAAAGATGGAAATTTTCTATTCGTCAGTGTCACGATTAGTATTCCTTCAAGGATAAACCAGCTAATTTCTACATTAATTAATTGCCGTAATTTAAGTATGGTATTATTTTCTTTAATTTATTTAACTGGGGTCTCTAATTGCGGCTACAAGGGGCTCAAAATATTCCAAAATGATTCAATATGGATGCTTTGCGATTAATAAACTCATGATACCATAGACTAATTAAGTAATAAAATCCAACTAATAAGATTCTTTCCTTGCAGTTCTTCCTCCATCAAATCACTAAAATTGCACCTCTTTATCTCTTTATTTATCCAAAATATTAATCGGTTCCTTAAAGTTAACTCTTCATAATTATTATTTTGGGTCCCTTAATGACATCTCTTTCTAACGGTCTTGCAATTTGCACAACCATAAATTGATTTATATTCATATCGCATGGACACAGTTCGATTTTACCCCATGGATTAAGACGGGTATTAAAAGACTATTATACGACAATCTTTTCCACATGCGGTTCTTTGTATTTTCTTGGAACTAGAAAATGGACACGGAGACATTTCAACCTAAAAGATACAAATTGTAAACGAGAATGTACTCTGATACATACATACATACATATATATGTATGTATTCAATTGACATGTAATCTCGATAGGTGACAATTGACAATCACAAACAAAGTTGCTCAACTTTTTATATTTATATTTTAAGTGGAGTATTAAAAAAAAAAAGGAAAACCTAACAAATGCAATAAGAGTTGAGCAAAGAGCCAAATGGCTCAGCAGGAAATCAGTGGTGAAGAAATCATAGATAACATACCCACATCTGAATTGATTTTGGTGGTGGCATATAGTAGTGGTTAGAGAATGGACCAATAGCGGTATCACGGGGTTTGCAGGAAAATGGAAAAGTATTTAACTATATAACCAATTTTGACGAAAGGCTGATCAAGGTGGACAACAGTCGCACAAGTGGTGAAGGTCCACTTCAACGCCTTTTTCTTCTATTATCAAGTTGCGTATTCTGTTTGCGTAGCTATTACATCACATCCTTCTTATATTGCCTGCAAAGTTATGTTCAGAATATATGAATATAAATATAGGGATTAATATCATCAATAATCACTAAATTTATGCATAATAATTCAAAAATAATAATTGAATTATTTTTCGTAATAAAATTATTATCGAACTTTACATTATTTTACGCAAAAATTATATTAACCGATGTTCGATGATTACTCTTGCCGGAGTGCTAATGTGTCATATCACGTCATTTACTTGTATACATGTGGCGTGCCACATCATCAACTAACGTCAGCTATTTTTACACACGTCGTGTGCCACGTCAGCATTCCGACAAGAGTCATTACCGAAAATCAATTAAGATAATTTTTGCGTAAAATAGTACAAAATTCAGTAGTACTTGTTAATGGATAAATATTTTTATTTAATTCCTTTGTAATTATCCATTTCATACACATCTTATAGGACTTGTATTCTTCTATGTATATCTGACAGTGATAGAGTTGGTATATAACTCTACCACTGCATTCATCCTCTGTATATTTAAAGGCTTTGCCTCCTAATACAATATATACGAAAAACCTTCAGCTGTCACCTGAGTCATTACTCTTTACATGATATCAGAGCCATTCTAAGTTACAAATTAATCATGGCCCTCATCCCTTCTTCTTCCTCCGATTCTGCTTCTTCTACTATTACTGTTTCTCACTCATTTTCCATTAAATTAACCTCCAAAAACTATCTTTCTTGGAAAACACAATTCATGCCTTTACTCAATTATCAAAATCTTCATGGATTTATTGATGGCTCATCCCCTGCTCCCTCAACATTCATTCTCTCAGATACCAAACCCCCTGCATCTATACCAAACCCGAAATTTGCATCTTGGTTTAAAAGAGATCAAATGCTTTTGTCCTGGATTCTTTCCTTTTTTACTGAAGAAGTTTTTCCTCTTGTCATTGGCCTTGACTCTTCTTATGCTGTATGGACTGCTTTGGCTTCTTCTTTCGGCTCCATTTCTCAAAACAGACAACTGCAACTTCATATTGAATTGCAGGAACTCAAAAAGAATGATCTTTCCGTCTCTCAATTTCTTCATAAAGCAAAATCCTTGTGTGATGAACTAAGTGCAGCTGGTCGTCCTATTACTACTGCAGAATTCAATGCTATAATCTATCGCAATATTGGGTATGAATTTCATCCTATCATTACAGCTCTTAATCTTCGTCCTGAACCAGTCAGTTTTTATGAACTTCATGGTCATTTAATTGCACATGAAATTTTTCTCAAAAGCTCTCTTGAGCCAGTAGCTAATCTCACCCTTAAACCTTCTTCTCCTCTTCTTCCTACTCCCTCATCTCCTTATTTTCGGCCTAGACCTGCACATTCTCAATCCCAATCCCGGTTTACTGGTAACAACTCCAACTCTAGGGGTCGTTCTAATCCTTGTCAAATATGTGGTTACCGAAATCACATAGCTCTTACTTGTCACAAGAGGTATGTCCGTGACCAGCCCTCAAATCAATACACTAAAACCAACCAATCTTTTGCTCATCTTTCACATGTTCCAGCATCGTGTCCTCCCTCTCCCACTGCCAACTCTTTCACTACTTTCAACCCCATTCCTTGGTACCCAGATATTGCTGTAAATTTCCACATTACACCCCATGCTCAACATTTAAACACTGCCAATGAATATACGGGTCCTGAGCAATTATTTGTTTGTAATGGACAGGGACTGAATATCACTCATACTGGTAAAAGCTCTCTCTCTCTCACTCTATTGGCAATTTCTCCTTAAATAATGTTTTGTGTGTCCCTCAAATCACCAAAAATCTCTTATTTGTTCAAAAGTTTACTTCTGACAATTCTTTTTTCTTTGAATTTTGGCCTAACTATTTTTTGATCAAGGACCAACAATCCAGGAAGATCTTGATGCAAGGTCCAAGTGAAGATGGACTCTACACCTTGCGTTCAGCCCCTCCAAGTGCCTTTACTGCCTATACCGTGCCCAGCCTTGATGAATGGCATCAATGGCTTGGTCATCCTAATTCATCCAAGCTTGCTTCCTTAGTCAGAGATGGTTATGTTTCAGTGTCAACTTCAGATCTCAGTCCTTGTTCTAGTTGTCGTTTGGGTAAATTATGTCGAGTTCCCTTAGCTTCTAAAGAGCACACAAGCTCTAGTCCTTTTGAGATTGTGTATTCTGATGTTTGGGGCCCTGCCCCCCTTCAGTCTAGTTTGGGTCATAAGTATTTTGTTATTTTTATTGATGACTTTACTCGTTTTACATGGATTTATTTTTTGAAAAATAAAAGTGATGTCTACTTTACATTTTTATCTTTCGAATCTCTCATTGATCGCCAATTTAATACCAAAATCCGTGCTTTTCATTCGGATTAGGGTGGTGAGTATCAAAAACTTCACTCTCACTTTCAAAGAACTGGTATTCATCACCGCATTGCATGTCCATACACACATGAACAAAATGGCACAGCTGAACGTAAAATTCGGTATCTTATTGACACTGCTCTTACTTTACTTGCTCATGCCAACATGCCTCTTAAATATTGGAATTATGCACTTGAATAAAGTGCCATGGTGATCAATGTCCTACCATCTGATGTTCTTAAAAAGCAATCTCCCTTTCAAAAATTATTTCTCAAAGATCCCCATTACTTGCCTTTTCACCCTTTTGGTTGTGCTGTTTTTCCCTTGCTTCGTCCATATAATCGTCATAAATTTTCTTTTCGCTCAACTCAATGTGTTTATCTTGGTCAGAGTCCCTTACATGTTGCTTATCGATGTCTAGATCCTATTGGGGGTCGGGTCTACTTAGCCAAACATGTCAAATTTCATTCCACTATGTTTCCTTTCCGTCACATAACTCCATCAACACCAGCAGTGACACGGCACATGCCATGGCTGAATGTAAGGTGAACTGCCCTTCCTTCATCGGATCAACTTGCCCAGGTACTTCTTCCTCTCCTTCTACCACTTTACATCCTTTTTCTATGTCTCCTATGTCTGGTTCTCATAGTCTGCCTGTCCCTACTTTACCTCCTTCTTCTCGGTCTCATCCCTCTCCCAAATCACCCACTATATCCCGTTCCTCTCAACCCCCTGAACTCAAGTTGGTGGTTGATCTCATTAAGTATCCAAGTCAGCCACCTCCTTTTCGTTCCCGTTCCCATCATATGACCCTAAGACCTTCCACCATGACCCACCGCCAAGCACATATTGTCACCACCTCTCTGCCCAAAGAACCCAACACCTTTGCCCAAGCAAACAAATGTCCCAAATGGAGAGCTGCAATGCAACTTGAGCTTGATGCGTTAATCCAAAACAAGACTTGGACCTTGGTTCCTAGACCATAAAACACCAATGTTATTGGCAATAAATGGATCTTCAGAATTAAGCAAAAATCTGATGGGTCAATTGAGCGATACAAGGCTCGTTTGGTAGCGAAGGGATACTCTCAACAATCTGGTATTGACTACTTGGAAACTTTCTCTCCTGTCGTTAAATTTACCACTGTCCGGACTATCCTCTCTATAACTACTGTGCATAATTGGCAAACTCGCCAATTGGATATTTCAAATGCATTCTTACATGGTTACTTGGATACTGATTTATATATGGAGCAGCCCATTGGCTTTCTTGATTCTTCTCAGCCTAACCATGTTTGTAAGCTCAGGCGTTCTCTATATGGGTTAAAGCAGGCTCCACGGGCCTGGTTCCAGCGATTGTCTGCCTATCTACTCAGCCTTGGTTTTTGTTCATCTCAAGCCGACCATTCCCTATTCATTCTTACACAAGGTACTGATAAACTTTTTATTTTAATTTATTTGGATGACATCCTTGTTACATGCTCCAGCTCCAGTCTCCTTTCCTGGCCTGTATTAGCAAGGCTTTTCCAGTTCGGAACTTAGGAGCTGTCCATTATTTTCTGGGTATTGACATCTCTAAGGTCGATGATGGCATTCTTTTATCTCAAAATAAATACATTGATAAAGTCCTTCAGGCCACCTTTATGGACAATTCGAAGGGTTGCTCTACACCAATGGCTGTCTCCCCAAATCTAAGTAAATTAATGGGCACGCCACTCTCATCAGCTGATGAATACAGAAAAGTTGTTAGTGCTCTTCAATATATTACCCTCACCCGACATGACATCTCCTTCAGTGTTAACAAGCTTGCTCAATTCATGCATTGTGCAACTGATGTTCATTGGCAAGCCTGCAAAAGACTCCTTCGCTATTTGAATACCACTCGCTCTCTTGGTCTATTCATTTTCAAGCACCCTGATTTTTCTCTTCACTGTTATTCTGACAGCGATTGGGCAGGGTGTTCGGATGATAGATGCTCCACTGGTGGTTATTTAGTTTTCTTGGGCAAGAACTTAGTTTCCCGGTCATCAAAAAAACAACATACGGTTGCAAGATCTTCCACTGAAAGTGAGTACAAATCACTTGCAAATACTACTGCTAAAGTCATGTGGCTAGTCTCCTTATTACGTGAACTTGGGTGTCACTCATCCACTCCTGCTACTCTTTGGTGTGATAATGTTAGTGCCATTTATTTATGCTCCAATCCAGTATTCCATACGCGCACCAAACATGTGGAGATTGATTATCATTTTGTTAGAGATCAAATTCGACTAGGCTTGGTTCACATTTGTTTTATTAACAGTTCGAATTAGATTGCTGATATCATGACTAAACCACTGGCCCATGCCTCTTTCCAGACTCATTGTGACAAGCTTCGCCTTTGCAGTCCGTCGGCTCAGCTTGCGGGGGGGTGTTAATGGATAAATATTTTTATTTAATTCCTTTGTAATTATCCATTTCATACACATCTTATAGGACTTGTATTCTTCTATGTATATCTGACAGTGATAGAGTTGGTATATAACTCTACCACTGCATTCATCCTCTGTACATTTAAAGGCTTTGCCTCCTAATACAATATATATGAAAAACCTTCAGCTGTCACCTGAGTCATTACTCTTTACAGTACTTTTATCCCGAAAAATAATTCAGTTACTTTTGGGTTATTAGTCGTAAGTTAAGCGACTATGGGTGATATTAACCCATACATATAGTTAATTTGGCAATCCTTGTAAAATTAGTATTTAGAGATGAGTTCACTGCAAATTTATTTGTGTTGCCTACAAATATTTACTTTTACGATATAAGTATATTCAATTTTAAGTACGAGAAGGTGCATCTAATATTTTACATGGATTGATTATAAAAATACAATATTTCTTAAAGTTAAAGTTAGTATAATGGGATGGTTATTTGTTTGTGCTCTCCTTATCTTATCATAACTAACTCCTTTTATATATATATATATATAATCTATTAGTTTTGCGTTTACTTTAATCCAAGATCAGGTACTCGCAACCGATGTTAACTTACGCAGTTCGTCTATTCCCAAATTAGTTAATGTAATCGAGATATCATGCAATAATTTCAGTGCCTCTGTCTATATATTTTATACATTCCTGGTGTAGATTTATCATATTAGATACTCTCCATAACTCGAGTAATATGGATAGCGAGTGGACATGACACATTAATAGTATATTAAGCTCTTAATTAATGCACACATTGTTTAAATATAAAAGCTTGGCGTTCTAAAATAAGTTGAAAGTTGAGGAAAAGTCAGCAATCATATCAATTCCTAATTTTTGCAAAGCCAAAATTCATAACCTAACATTTTAGTAGGCAACGACCAGTGTGGTGTGGTCAGTTTGTCTTAAATTTTACCAACCAAATTCAATATTCTTGCCATATACTATAAGCAAAGAGTTGGTCATGAATATATTAAATTGCAGGCATTTAGTAAAACACTATTGTTGTCTGCCAGATGAACTTGTACTTTCTTGTTTCCTTTTTCACACGAGATGAAATATGTACTTGATAATCTGATTCCCTGCATCAGATTTTATTATTTTTAGTTAGCCATGGATTTACAGTTTTATTTATAACTATTATCAAATAATATCAACTATAATAGGTAAATGATCGGAGTTCTGACCATTCGCACTGATTATAATATTCATTGGATAATGCACATGGCTAGCATTGCGCACCCTGTTAATACTCTTCGATTATTGAATTTACAAGCATGCATAGGGAAATTGGGCTATTGAGAAAATGACCGAAACAACACAGGTCAAGGATTCTGCATTCCGGGGCTTTTGTCCAGCTCGTTCAGAACTTGGGCCCCAACCGAATACCGATCTTGTAATTCCTTTTTGGAATAACTATAAGTATTATATTCAGATAGAAATTTTGAACTAGTTCATATTTTCATCTAAAAACCAAATTAATAAAAATATGAACTAACTTTTTGAGTTATTGTATAAAAAAAATCTATTATTTTTCAAAAAAAGGCTTATTGTATAATTTTTTTAATCAATTTCATATTAATAAAATGCAACTCAATTTATTGCATTGTATTATATTATTAATTTGGTGAAATTTTTCGTTTAGATTTTGCATGCTGGAGTGAATCAGAATAAGTATTATAGCTTTTCAGAACAATTTTTTCTCAAAAAAAATATTTTTGTACAATTTAATAATTTAATATTTTATACAAACTGAAAAATAACATAATTTTTATGAAATATATAAAATATTTATACAAAATTGAGCAATAATCTCTTTTTTTTTTCTTAACTCAAACCTTATATAAAGAAAAGGAGAAACAATAAACAGAGAAGGCGAATTTAAGCCAAATAATCATTCAAACAACTCAATTGATCTCTCCCTCCCTCTCTCTGTATATATATATATATATATATAACTTAATTACTTGACTGATTTAAAATTTTGAATTCATTCTGGATATATTCACAATTAATAACAACATTTAAAACTTCTAATTTAAAAAAATAATTTCTATCATCTATTCATAAATATTTTATTAACTAAACAAATGATAAAATTCCGTGTATACAAAGTTACAAACTAACCACCACAACACCTATTTTTCTTGTTCATGGCTGTCCAATTAAGGATGAAATTCGGCCCAATATGGCAAAATTGAAATCCTAATTTTTTTTTCGGTTTCTTGGATAAGGCCAGTTTCTTTGCCACAGCCATAGCCTTGCGAGGATAGCAAAACAACTGTGTAATGGTAACAGAGAGAGAGAGAGTTGCAGCAAACAGCCAGGGAAGATAAAAAAAATGGCAACTTCACTGTCCACCTTAGCATCTTCATCTCCGCCATGGATTTCGAGTCGAAGAGTACAAATTGCTCGCTGCCCATCAGCTTCTTTGTCTCTCATCACTGGTTCAAGTCCGAGAAACAATTTTTCAATTAATGTTCTTAGCAATTCCAATTCTCGCTCTGGACTTCTTCACTGCTCGTTTCTCACTTCCTCTTCTCTCTCATTCCCTTCTTCTTTCTCAGGTAATTGAACACCGTTACTCCAATTTGCTTCGAATATTGTTGTTCTTATGATTTTCTGTTCTGGGTATATTCGTTTTCTGTTTTAAGTACTTGGGTTTCTGTAATTGAGTTATTGTTTGCCGGAGTTTCGGTGGAATTTGTGCAATCTTTTCTTTCTGGAGCTTAAATAGCTGGTGAATTTTTAAATAACGGAAGTTTCAATTTTGATTGAATATAAAAATTGTTACGGCGTTGCTCTGTTGGACCAGAAAAAGGGGCCATTTTTATTTTATGCGACACGAATTGAAGTAAGTTTTTGTTTCCTTTAACCATAAAATTGCTAAAGAAAGCAATTTATGATAGGTAAATGTTGGAAGAATTTTTGGTGAACTCTTGTTATTAATATGCTCGCTGTTAGTTAGTGCACTGACGACAAACATTCTCCTTAATGTGCTGTGTACTAATAATTACGATAATGGTTATGATTCCATGCCTTATTAGTATATTAAGGCACACCGTGATATATATTTTAATGAATTTGGTAGAGATTGTGCTTTTTTATGCTATCAGGTGAATTGACCTTTAATAGCTTCCACATTGAATGGATAACAAAGATATGTTGGATAATATAAGACTAAAAAGTTCAATTTAGAAATGGCTTCTTTTGCTGCTGGGGTTTTAATTTTTCATTCTTCTTGGAGAGAAAGGTTCTTAAACTTGTATTGATCTTTTTGTGACTTCGCCATTATGGAGTCTTAAGTTAGCAATTTTAACACTGATGGAAGCTTTGAATGAAGAGTTATGCTTTCATTTTGTTGTGATCCCTTCTTTTCGTCTAAGCAGGTTTATCTTTGGGACTGGATTTGAATTCTAAAACTGGGGTGAGGAAGGAGAGAGGCTATGGTCTAGTGGTGAGCGCTGGAAAGGCTGCTCTTTGTCAAACCAAGAGGAACATGTCTAGGAAGTCTCTGGCCCGTACTCATGGCTTCCGTCGAAGGATGAGAACCACCAGTGGAAGGGCAGTGTTGAAACGTAGACGTGCCAAGGGACAATGGGTCCTTTGCACCAAGTCCAACCCAAATTCAGGAAAACGTGCCTAATTGTTCATCATTCAGTGTTGTAGGTTCATGTGAAAAAATTTTTAGTAGTGCCTACTGATTGTTTTTGCACAATTAATGACTCTGCAAGCTCTGTTTAATGATACTATTCAGAATTTTCCAGTTTGATATATTGCTGCATAGTGACCATTTTAAGTTTAAGAGCTTTGAAGTGATATTCCAAAGTCATATAAACAACTGTGTACACAGTGTAAAGAAATAGTACGACACATCTGTGTTTTTGAGCCCTTCATATGCATACATATAAACATGAAGCATTTGGTGGGATCTATGCAGTTGGGTAGGAAGGCTGCATTGCAATTCCACAAAGGCCTTCCTCCGCATCAATGTCTCTTTCCATTCTTATATATCCATTCTCACCCCAACTGGTTCCCCATGAGTTCTTGACTAGCCAATACTTTGTTCCATCATCGCTTATTCCATAACCGACAACAGTGACACCATGGTCTAAGTTGGTTCCGCAGTCTCCTGTGAACACCCCACTTTCATAATGCTGGAAGGCAGGTTCTCCAGCATCAATGGCAACAGAGACTGGTTGGTTAGCCGCTGCCTTACGTAATGCCTCCTCATCATTAGCAGGCACATCTTCATAGCCAGAGATTGTGGCGGCATGATTTGCTGCCTCCCCTGTGTTGCAAGTTCCATCAACTCCCTTGTAGGGGTAGTTTGCTTCAGTTGTAAGGCCATTATTTTGGATGATGAAATCGAAGGCATCATCCATAAGACCACCCTCGCAGCCTTGGTCCATTCCACTCGTGTCGCAGTCAACCAATTCTTGTTCTGAAAGAGAGATCAACTTCTTAGTTGAGAGTTTTGTGATGCCTTCCATTGCAGCCACTGCAGAAAATGCCCAACAGCATCCTGCATTTCGCGTTTTGATTAGTACATCACTGAAGTGAACATACGCACAATACTCAGTTGATGCCAAGTTAGTGTGACTTACCACATTCACCTTGGTCTTTGATGGGGGTAACAGCTCCTTTGGTTCTCCAGTCCAAGCTGTCTGGAATTGCAGTCACATTTTCATATCTCAAAGATTTTGTTTCCAATGAAATTTTATGAGCAGACATCTTGTATCCATTGCGGGATGCACGGAATTCCTCATTTGTAAGGTCTGTAAATTGATTGATGCCTAGCTTGTAAGGCTTATTCCCAACTTTGTTGAAAGACTCGATGAACTCAACATTCTCCTTGAATATTTTAAAACGTTTCTCCTTCTCCACTTGGTCTTTGTACACATGTCCATATTGAGCCATCCACATTTCATGCTTCTCGTTCATGGTAGGTTCATTTAGTGACCGTGACGTGCTTTGGGAAGCCCAGAGACCCACGAGAAAAATCGCCACGAAAACCATCCTGTTTCCAGCCACCACTGCCATTGTACAGACTGATCAATATGTTTTTTAGATGATATGAATTATTTGACAAGTGAGTGATGCCTAGTCCTTGATGAATGACATTATTTATAGAATATGGAGTAGCCTTCCTCAAGAAATAACATCAAATTGTATTCCCACTGTCACCTGAATCTTGTGGTAAGGACCCTGATTCCCTGGTGAATCTGGCAAGTAGACTGCGATAAGGACAGGTGAAATGTGATCCGGGGACGCTGGGTTGTTTCAGGCACTTTGTATTTTTCTAAGAAGCAATTTTCAGTGGTATTTTTAGGTAATTGATAATTATGATATAGTTTGGATGCATTAGGCATAGGTTCAAGGTTTTATTAGTTATTGTTTATTACCACAAGCCATACTTCTGTCTCATCCGCAGCAAGTTGAATCACAAAAACGAATGTCTGAATAATGGCATTTCATACCATAATGCAATTTTCTTATCTAGATCTGAACTAAGTTAATGGCAAGCTGACAATTAGATAAAAATAAGTTTTACAATGTAAAAGTAAATGTTTTAACTTTTTTTTTCCCTAATGACAGCATGTAAGCATACTATTAGTTTGATTTATGAGCAGTTCTATAAATTATTATATAAAATTATATGCTAAATCCATATATTCATTTATCTATAAACTGTGCCAATAATAATGTAATACATAGAAATTGTGCCAATAATAATGTTTCTTACTATGGTTGAAACAAATTAATGTTTCCTACTCTTTTGACATGGTAATTAATAAAATATAAACTGAATTTTTGACTACCATTAATATTCTATCCGTTTCAAATTAATAGTTGCACTTTTTTTATTTAACTTAAAATAGAGCCTACCCGTTACTTTTTTTGAAAAAATAAAGCTTCGTTAAGAAGAAGTACCGGCTTGTAAAGCTGAGTACAAAAAGGAAGGGGGAGTCAAATTCCAAATCATGAGATCAGACATAAAACCAGAAATGCGAGCAAGTAAATATGCGCATTGGTTCGGGGATCTCTTAACAAAACCAAAACTATGGTTTACATTAGAAAGAGTTAAACAATCTTGGATGATTAGATGAAAATCAGAATTGGATCTAGATCTTTGGTGGATAGCTTTAATCACCAGGAGAGAATCTGACTCAATGATAACATTAGAAAATGCTGATTCTTGAGCCAACTAAGTGCCTCTCTAACACTTAGAGCTTCGGCAATACAAGGGTCAAGAACACCAGGAAAAGACTTACAACCTGCAGCTATAAAACTTCCTTAGTAATCCCGAACAATGACGACAAACATTCTCCTTAATGTGCTGTGTACTAATAATTACGATCATGGTTATGATTCCATGCCTTATTAGTATATTAAGGCACACCGTGATATATATTTTAATGAATTTGGCAGAGATTGTGCTTTTTTATGCTATCAGGTGAATTGACCTTTAATAGCATCCACATTGAATGGATAACAAAGATATGTTGGATAATACAAGACTAAAAAGTTCAATTTAGAAATGGCTTCTTTTGCTGCTGGGGTTTTAGTTTTTCATTCTTCTTGGAGAGAAAGGTTCTTAAACTTGTATTGATCTTTTTGTGACTTTGCCATTATGGAGTCTTAAGTTAGCAATTTTAACACTGATGGAAGCTTTGAATGAAGAGTTATGCTTTCATTTTGTTGTGATCCCTTCTTTTCCTCTAAGCAGGTTTATCTTTGGGACTGGATTTGAATTCTAAAACTGGGGTGAGGAAGGAGAGAGGCTATTGTCTAGTGGTGAGAGCTGGAAAGGCTGCTCTTTGTCAAACCAAGAGGAACACGTCTAGGAAGTCTCTGGCCCGTACTCATGGCTTCCGTCGAAGGATGAGAACCACCAGTGGAAGGGCAGTGTTGAAACGTAGACGTGCCAAGGGACGATGGGTACTTTGCACCAAGTCCAACCCAAATTCAGGAAAACGTGCCTAATTGTTCATCATTCAGTGTTGTAGGTTCATGTGAAAAAATTTTTAGTAGTGCCTACTGATTGTTTTTGCACAATTAATAACTCTGCAAGCTCTGTTTAATGATAATATTCAGATTTTTCCAGTTTGATATATTGCTGCATAGTGACCATTTTAAGTTTAAGAGCTTTGAAGTGATATCCCAAAGTCATATAAACAACTGTGTACACAGTGTAAAGAAATAGTACGACACATCTGTGTTTTTGAGCCCTTCATATGCATACATATAAACATGAAGCATTTGCTGGGATCTATGCAGTTGGGTAGGAAGGCTGCATTGCAATTCCACAAAGGCCTTCCTCTGCATCAATGTCTCTTTCCATTCTGATATATCCATTCTCACCCCAACTGGTTCCCCATGAGTTCTTGACTAGCCAATACTTTGTTCCATCATCGCTTATTCCATAACCGACAACAGTGACACCATGGTCTAAGTTGGTTCCGCAGTCTCCTGTGAACACCCCGCTTTCGTAATGCTGGAAGGCAGGTTCTCCAGCATCAATGGCAACAGAGACTGGTTGGTTAGCCGCTGCCTTACGTAATGCCTCCTCATCATTAGCAGGCACATCTTCATAGCCTGAGATTGTGGCGGCATGATTTGCTTCCTCCCCTGTGTTGCAAGTTCCATCAACTCCCTTGTAGGGGTAGTTTACTTCAGTTGTAAGGCCATTATTTTGGATGATGAAATCGAAGGCATCATCCATAAGACCACCCTCGCAGCCTTGGTCCATTCCACTCGTGTCGCAGTCAACCAATTCTTGTTCCGAAAGAGAGATCAACTTCTTAGTTGAGAGTTTTGTGATGCCTTCCATTGCAGCCACTGCAGAAAATGCCCAACAGCATCCTGCATTTCGTGTTTTGATTAGTACATCACTGAAGTGAACATATGCACAATACTCAGTTGATGCCAAGTTAGTGTGACTTACCACATTCACCTTGGTCTTTGATGGGGGTAACAGCTCCTTTGGTTCTCCAGTCCAAGCTGTCTGGAATTGCAGTCACATTTTCATACCTCAAAGATTTTGTTTCCAATAAAATTTTATGGGCAGACATCTTGTATCCATTGCGGGATGCACGGAATTCCTCATTTGTAAGGTCTGTAAATTGATTGATGCCTAGCTTATAAGGCTTATTCCCAACTTTGTTGAAAGAGTCGATGAACTCAACATTCTCCTTGAATATTTTAAAACGTTTCTCCTTCTCCACTTGGTCTTTGTACACACGTCCATATTGAGCCATCCACATTTCATGCTTCTCGTTCATGGTAGCTTCATGTAGTGACCGTGACGTGCTTTGGGAAGCCCAGAGACCCACGAGAAACATCGCCACGAAAACCATCCTGTTTCCAGCCACCACTTCCATTGTACAGACTGATCAATATGTTTTTTAGATGATATGAATTATTTGACAAGTGAGTGATGCCTAGTCCTTGATGAATGACATTATTTATAGAATATGGAGTAGCCTTCCTCAAGAAATAACATCAAATTGCATTCCCACTGTCACCTGAATCTTGTGGAAAGGACCCTGATTCCCTGGTGAATCTGGCAAGTAGACTGCGATAAGGACAGGTGAAATTTGATCCGGGGACGCTGGGTTGTTTCAGGCACTTTGTATTTTTCTAAGAAGCAATTTTCAGTGGTATTTTTAGGTAATTGATAATTATGATAGAGTTTGGATGCATTAGGCATAGGTTCAAGGTTTTATTAGTTATTGTTTATTACCACAAGCCATACTTCTGTCTCATCCGCAGCAAGTTGAATCACAAAAACTAATGTCTGAATATGGCATTTCATACCATAATGCAATTTTCTTATCTAGATCTGAACTAAGTTAATGGCAAGCTGACAATTAGATAAAAATAAGTTTTACAATGTAAAAGCAAATGTTTTAACTTTTTTTTTCCCCTAATGACAGCATGTAAGCATACTATTAGTTTGATTTATGAGCAGTTCTATAAATTATTATATAAAATTATATGCTAAATCCATGTATTCATTTATCTATAAACTGTGCCCATAATAATGTAATACATAGAAATTGTGCCAATAATAATGTTTCTTACTATGGTTGAAACAAATTAATGTTTCCTACTCTTTTGACATGACAATTAATAAAATATAAACTAAATTTTTCACTACCATTAATATTCTATCTGTTTCAAATTAATAGTTGCACTTTTTTTATTTAACTTAAAATAGAGCCTACCCGTTACTTTTTTTGAAAAAAAAAAAGCTTCGTTAAGAAGAAGTACCAGCTTGTAAAGCTGAGTACAAAAAGGAAGGGGGAGTCAAATTCCAAATCATGAGATCAAACATAGAACCAGAAATGCGAGCAAGTAAATATGCACATTGGTTCGGGGATCTCTTAACAAAACCAAAACTATGGTTTACATTAGAAAGAGTTAAACAATCTTGGATGATTAGATGAAAATCAGAATTGGATCTAGATCTTTGGTGGATAGCTTTAATCACCAGGAGAGAATCTGACTCAATGATAACATTAGAAAAATGCTGATTCTTGAGCCAACTAAGTGCCTCTGTTGCACATAGAGCTTCGGCAATACAAGGGTCAAGAACACCAGGAAAAGACTTACAACCTGCAGCTATAAAACTTCCTTAATAATCCTGAACAATGAAAGCAATGCCCGATCTATTTAGGTTGGGGAAAATAGCAGCATCGGTATTTAATTTAAAACATCCAGCAGCAGGTGGCTTCCAACGAGCCAAATGGACAGCAGCTGACTTATTACTTCCATCAGCAGAGTTTGACATTTTAGCACTCAACCAAGAACCCAGCATATCCACAGATAAATTGATGACAGCAGCAGGGGAGAAATGAGAGCCTTTCCAAACAACATCGTTCCTGGATTTCCAAAGACTCCAGCAAATAGAAATAACAGACCCACAACCATCCAGGGGAAGAAACCACGCCACACAAAGCTTGGGTTAGCACCCAGCTTAGCATCCATAAAAGAGTTGTGATGGTAGTATTTTGCTTTCATAACTCTCGCCATGAGAGAAGAGGTATCAGATAACAAACGCCAGCATTGTTTGCCCAGTAAAGCAAAGTTAAAATCATGAAGCGACCGAAAACCCAATCCTCCAAACTTCTTCGGCCAACGCATTCTATCATATGACATCCAATTGATTCCTTGCTTATGGAAAGTCGGGTTTTCTTTTGTCAATGTATAATAAAAACTATTTAGTTCACCATGACGCATAGGCATGAAGACTATAGAATAGAAGCCAGAATTATGCAGCAACTGTTCAATACCAACCAAAACGATAATTAGAACATGTGCCTCAGGGGAGCCAGTCATAAAATCTGATACAACAACATATTTCTTATACCTTATAATCAAGCTTTTTGTGTACAATCGCATTGCAAGTATAATATAAGTAAGAAGATAACACCATCCAGCTACATACAAATTGAAACACAAGACTTTACAGAATCAAATAGACTTAATTTGATGCAGTTGGATAAGAAGGTTCCATGGCAATTCCACAAAGGCCTTCCTTAGCATCAGTGTCTCTTTCCATTCTGATATATCCATCCTCTCCCCATGAACTTCCCCACGAATTCTTCACTAACCAATACTTTTTACCATCACTTGTTCCATAGCCTACTGCAGTAACACCGTGATCTAGTTCTGTTCCACAATCTCCGGTGAACACTCCGCCCGAGTAGAACTGGAAGGCAGAGCCACTCGCATCGATGGCTACAGATACAGGTTGGCTGGCTACAGCCTTCAGTAGAGCTTCCTCGTCATTGGCAGGTACATCTTCGTACCCGGAAATTTTGGCTGCAGGATTGGCTGATTTGCTTTTGCTGCAAGTTCCGTCGGTTCCTTGGTAGGGATAATTGGCTTCAGTAGTTAGGCCACCATTCTGTTTGATGAATTCAAATGCATCATCCATAAGTCCCCCTTCGCAGCCTTGATCTTCGCCCTTTGTGTCGCAATCTACTAATTCTTGCTCTGAAAGAGATATCAGGTTTCCTGTTGACAGCTTTGTGATCCCTTCCATGGTCGCCACAGCAGAAAATGCCCAGCAACATCCTATAGTAAAACAGTGACTACATTAGCAAAATGCTTGCTACATATAAGAATTGATAATGAAATGCGTAGAGGGTGGTTTGGGTTATACCGCATTGGCCTTGATCCTTTACAGGGGTAACGGCTCCATTCTTTCTCCAATCCATGGAGGCAGGTGCTGATGCATTTTGATATTTAAATGATGATGACGACTTGGAATTAGAAGTCCTTCTGTAACCATTTCTAGAGGCCGTGAACTCTTCATTAGTTAAGTCTGCAAATTCATTGATGCCAAGCATGTAAGGCTTATTCCCAGCCTTATTGAAAGACTCGATAAATTCCACATTTTCTTTAAATGTATTAAATCGTCTCTCTTTCTCTGCGTCGTCTCCATAAACACGTCCAAACTTGGCCATCCACATTTCATGTCTCTCCTTCATGGTTGCATCAGGTAGTGAGCGAGACCAAGCCTGAGATGCCCATAGACCCACCACTAAAATTGCAAGAAACAATAGTCGGTTACGAAGAATTGAAGGCATTCTGGCTGTGAAAGAATATTAGTGTTGAAGAATATAGGTTTAGAGGTTTTAGAGTATGTAGGATATGAGTAGAATTCTTACAAAGATTGATATTTATAGAACATTCATTGGACCCTTACAAGACTCATCTAAATTTACATTCGCATCATGGTGGTAATCCTGGAATGCAGAATACGGCAAATTGTTAATTGTTTACTCTACATTTGGAATTATCTAACAATTACATTGAATATTTGTGATGATTTTGCATAATTATTAAATTATCTTGGGTTGGTTTATTAGGAATTCTAATTGTCTCTTCTTCGGGGGCCAATGGAAAATAAAATAAAAATGAATAAAAACTTCTATGCTGTCCTGAATTATTAATCAGAAAATAATTTCAATATGTCTACAAAAAAATAATTCGAGTTTTGTGTACAGAAATAAGCCAAGTGGCCTGCACGCGCCAAAGCAAAATGCGGCCTAGCTATTTTGAGTAATAAAACATACGCATACGCATATGCAGGCACCGAGGTCGCATAAGAAAACAATCGTCTTCGAGAGTTGAGACTATGAATGCAGTTAACTATCCCTTTTGTTTTCCTTTCAGCAAGCAGATCAGACCTGGAGTGCCTATTTGCTCTCTAAAAGGTATCGAATTTCAATTTGGTATTGGGAGTGATTGATTGAAGTTATTTTGTTTTGAATTAGTTGATTCTGTATAGAGATGGATCTGCTACTCTTGTCTATGCTTTTGAATTTTCAAAAACACCTTTACTTTGATTATTATTCCATGAGTGCAAAGATTCCCTTGCCTTGAAGCAGCGATGGTTGCAATTTGCTATAGTATGTTGCAAATCCATATAATTTTTCATCCTTTTCTTCCACAAAAGTTTGTGGTAGCCACTGATATGCTTCTCTCGCTGCCATATATTTGGAGTATGCCATGAAATTGAAGTGTTTGAATGGAGTAGAAATTGGTTTCAGTATTAAGCTTAGCTTCACAAATTAATGGAACAACAATAGGTTTTAAATTGATAGTTAGCTTTACAAATCAATCATAACATACAATTCTTGCACCAGATTTGATGTCCCCACAAGACTATTCATGCCTCATCGGATGCATTTGAGGTCAAGGATGAAATTTTTCCTTTTTAACATGTTCGCCCTGCAGTTTGTGCTTCTGATTTCATGTAATGGTCACATTGTGAGGATAGTAGCAGCCATGAAATTTTATTAACTTCAAACTGAGAACTCATTTTTTGATGCAGCTTGTTAATTTGGCTGAGATTGCAGATGGGCCTTTGGCTTTTGCTTTGCCAGATGATGCACTTCAATTTAAGGTTTCGAGCTCAAAGTCTGATGGAAGTAGAAAAGGCAGACATCCCCGGAAAAGTTCTGCACCAGGAAGAACCAAAAAAGAGGATAAGGGTGAAAAATCTCAATCCTCTGATGGAAAACACCCCATGTCAGCTCAACAAGAGAGGATAATGGCCCTGTTCAGACGGATCCAATCCTCAATATCAAAGGGAGAGCCTAAGGTTACCAAGCATTCAGAAGACGACTTGTCTGGGAAGTCCCCAGCTGAATCAGTTCTGAAGGTTCTTCACCGCTCAGAGAAGCCAGTTAAAGGTAATCCAACTAGCTGTGTTTCTTCCAAATGGAGAAGCATATTGTCATTAGCATTAGTTGTTTTAATTCTTAAAAACTATGGCCATTCATCCTCCTAGTTTTTGGTTTGCTCTTTGAGAGATTATGGAGAATTTTTTATTGTTTGTGCATCTTTCTGGTGGTTGATAAGACTTTGTTATAAAGCTCACCCAATTCTGATTGTGGTGGACTTCTTTCTTGTTCTTGTGTGAAGAATATATGATTATGGAAAGATCATATATATCCCCTGCAAGCAAATTAATATTACAATTACTTTATGGTTTAACACATTCTTGCGATCCCCGATCTAAATTTTAACAATTTCAGCAGAAGCTCCTTTTAAAAGCAGGGAACGGAATCAAGTGCTGCCACACAAACGAGGTTTGCCCAAGAAGGATGTCAACATACAAAATGAAGTGCAACAGCCAACAACAAACTTTATAGTTACTCGGCCACCATCTAAGTTTGTTAAGAAGTCTCCAATACCATCTACTTCAGTCCCAAGACAACAAACGATTGATGGAAATAATGATCTCCCAGGTACTACAGATAGTGTTAAGTCGTTGACAATTCCAAGAATAGAGGAAATGAAACTGCCTGAGCTGAAGGAGCTGGCCAAATCTAGAGGCATTAGAGGTTATTCCAAGTTGAAAAAAACTGAGCTTTTGGAATTGCTTAGGTAATAAAAACTATCCAAACTTGCAGCTCGAAGGTCACCTGCCCAGAAGCAATATCTAGAAAAATTTTCATTTTATTGCAGCTTCATCAAGATTTCTGAGTAAAGTTGTTTCACTTTTCCATTTCTTACTCTGTAGAAGAGTTTTGGTTTCATTTAGTTCAGCTGAATGCAACAATTTCAATGTTTCTTCCATTAATTTCAATGTTTTTTCCATTATTTTTCTCCGCACATCTCACATTTTATGTAATAAGTGGATAGACACATTGCAGCAAAATTGATGGCGGCCGCAGACATTAAACTTCTCACCATGATTGGCAAATTCATCAACTAAGTTTTTTCTCAACTTAAAGCGAGACGTTTTAAGTAATACCCTCGGATATATGAATAAAACACCACAGTTTTAACAACTGAAAGACCAAGATAAGTATTCCAACTTCTACCAATATAATATTTTCTGCAACAGTTCTAACGCCAAAAACATTAAAAAATGGGAAACAAAAGATTCTGCAACATGAAAAACTTCAAAACTTGAACAAAAAACCAAGACCAAAGCTCAAATATTTTGGGACTTGTTAAGGATAACACCTTCATATTTCACTTGAAACCATTTCATTGCATCCTCCTTTGTAACCCTGTGTTGAATTCCAACACGTGACTTGCATCGCCTGCGGCGACCAACACGATAACCAGGGCGCTCAAGAACAACATAGAAGTCCATACCATAGATACCGGTTGAAGGGTCATACCTATCAAGATAACAGAAAACTCAGTGAGTGTTGAAATGCCAAGTCGAATTATCTTCTGCCCAAAGATAAGCATACAGTATTCCTTCTCACAAGCACCATCATACATGGAGTATTGAACTATGACAACCCAGCAGAGTGACTAATAGAATTATTCAATTCCTCAGGACAATTATTGAGTGAAAATACCATTAAGTAAAAAGTTGTAATAATCACATACAATTTTGGAGTACTTGATTGTCCAATGTCAATTGGTAAAAGTATTCAAATTGAACATGCTTGGATGCCCACTCCAGTAATAGTTTTCTACATTATCACTGATCCTTCAGGAGGTCTAGAAACGTATAAGGTGCGTTTACTTACAGAAAATAGTTTTCTGTTTTTTATTTTCTTAGAAAATTAGAGTATTTATTTTCCGTAAAAAATTTAAAAAACGCGTTTATTTATCAACAAATGAAAAACTGAAGCGTTTATTTGTGTATTTATCCACACGTATACATATATATATACATGCATACAGATATTACATATATATGTATGCGTACATACATACGTACATTTATATATGTATGTGTGTGTGTGTGTGTATATATATATACACACACACACACACACACATACATGTACATATGTATGTATTCATAAATACATGTGTATGTATGTGCATATATTCACATACATATGCATATACATATGTATATGTATATGCATATGTATGTGAATATATGCACATACATACACATGTATTTATGAATACATACATATGTACATGTATGTGTGTGTGTGTGTGTGTGTGTGTGTATATATATATATATATATATCCATATGTATATATATGTATGTACATACATATATATACATATATATGTATGCACATGTAAGCACATATAGATATATGTACATGAACATGTATGTGTGTGTATGTGCATATGTATATATGTATATGCATAAATACATATTTATACGTATATGTATGTATATAGATACATACATGCATGCATGTATGCACATATAAGCACATACAGATACATGTATATGAACATGTATGTGTGTGTGTGTATATACATGTATATGTATATGCATAAATACATATTTATATGTATATGTATGTATATAGATACATACATGCATGCAAATATTTGTATATGTATATGTATGTGTATATATGCACATATATATACATACATATACATATGCATATGTATGTGTATGTATGTATGTATGCGTATACTACATATATATATATACATGCACATGCATATGCTTATGTATGTATGCACTTATAAAAATTTACATATGCATGTATAAGCATATGTATGTATGTACATATATATGTGTGTGTATGTACATATATATATATATGTGTGTGTGTGTGTGTTAATATTATTTAGAAAATTTGAAAAATATCTTTTATTAGTTTTTCAATTTCTTCTTTATTTTGGAAAATTAAAAAATTCATTTTCTGTTTTCTATTTTAGAAAACTGACGAAAATAAACATGATCTCTATTTTTTGTTTTCTGTGAAAAAATTTTCTGAAAAACTAGAACAGTTTTCTGTAATAAAACAGACCCATAATATCTATCTATAATCTTACATCAAACTTCAAGTGTGTCTCTATATCTATCTTCACTAGTGCATACAAAAATATGCAGAACAAATTGCAATTAAGAAAAAATCAAATTGAAATTTCCAGTCCCAACTGCATAAAATAGCACTATTTAGAATAATTGCACGAAATAATCTCTGTGCCTATTTTTCAACAAAACAATTAAATTATCGCATAACCTAACAATTTCAAATTGGACCATAATAACGCTTAGTGATGGGAAATAACTGAAACAATGGATGAACTGCAATTGAAGAGATACAGGTCTGTCATTGGACCCATCTTAACCCAGGATCTTGACTCAGTATGTTTCTAATATTTGTATTTGTAATTACTGTAGTTACAATGATGTACATAATTTTGTAGTTCTTTCTTCATAACAATCAACACAAAAATTAGTTATATTATTGAAAAACAGTATCACCGAACTAGAACACTTCCACATTAAATTAATAACCAAACCTTTTTCAGTAAAGATCAATTTTTGGGTAAATTACAACTAGACCATAGAATTCAGGGTGGATTAGCACAAAAAAACAGTAATTTACTAAATCAAAATCTAACTATATCTACACTATACTTACTTGATTCCAAGATCAATGTGCTCCTGGATACCGAACCCGAAGCAGCCAGTGTCACTAAAGTTCCTTCTCAAAAGCTCGTATTCCTTCACCTTCAACCCACTCTCAAGCAATTGCATCGCCTTGTCTCCCCTTACAGTTACATAGCAAGCAATCTTCTCATTACGCCTAATCCCAAAAGATCTCACAGTGTACCTAGCTGCTCAATACCATAACCCAAAACACACAGCACATTAAATTTAGAAACAGCAATTAAAGCAGAACCCAAAAACAAAAAATCAGCTACCAGAATCATACCCTTGGAGAAGACTGGGGTCTGACCGCTAAGTTGCTCAAGCACCTAAGTGTTATAAATAGTAATACCAATATTAAAAATGAGGTTGCTAAAGATCTTGTTTTTAATTGTTTTATCTTTCTGAAAGAAATGGATATGGCAAAGAAAGAAAAGGAATGAAACCTTGGCGGCACGGGTGAGACGATCTCCGCTTTCTCCGACGGAGATGTTGAGTACCAGCTTTTGCACCTTGATTTCCCTCATTGGGTTAGACAGCTTCCTCTCCGAAGCCTGAATCAACAGCCACAAAAACAGTGAGTAAGAAGCCTACATAAGAACTTCGAAGAAAACAGAGAGAGGGGGCAAAATTAGAGAGACCATTGTTAGAGTTTGGAGGTGAGCTTTGACGGAGAGAAGCGGTGAGGCAGCAGAGAAAGTATAAGAGGTCGTTAGGGTTCTTTAATAGACGATGAAATGCGAGCTAGGGTTTTGTTATGCACTAATGCTAGCTGATCCTGATCCGTAAATGACACTTATACCCTTACAGAGAGACTAAAATAATAGAAAGAAGTCACTCTAAAATACTAGATTCCGTTGCCGGGAATCGAACCCGGGTCTTTCGGGTGAGAGCCGAATATCCTAACCGACTAGACTACAACGGATTGCTGCTATACGGTCTCCATTTTAGGTTAATAAAGAAAAACTATTTCTTGAATCAGTGAATTTATTTTAATCATTACCCTTTCATTCATCAACTGGCCTATCAAAATTGGCATGATGAAACATCTTTTCTAAACCCAATATATATGTATTAAGCATAATTTCTGAAATATATGGGCTAACTTTGCAACAGATTCTTGGTTGTACTTGTCATAGCTTCATTATTCTCATTAGTCATATCTTCATTCGGTTACAATGCCATGAATTTGTGTAATTTAATCTGATATCTTTTACATTCTTTTATATATATATATATAAGTTAAAAACTCAATTCTTTCTTCAAATATTGCAATATAGTAGCCACGATATTTGACTTTTCCAAAGTCATCATTCAACAATCTCCCACTTAAAAATTTAATTGAGGATCAATCACATCTTCACACCATTTTTTCTACCTGGCCATTTACATATTGCTCATGTGGCAAAATTATTCGATTTTATGCACTTAATTGCAAAAATAAATAAAAAAATCAAGGTTAAAATTTGTACATTTTGAAAAGTTAGGGGGGAAAAATGAAATGACCATATCCCAAAAATTAAGCAGATGTAATAAAAGGACAGGAACATTTAGAAGCAAATTTAAATTATCGTTGTATTGTATGTAATATACCAAACAATTTGTAATGGCAAGTGAAGTGTATGTATGGTGGCAACTTTTCAAATGAGCATTTCATGTTACATAACTTCTGACTATTAATAGTAATACAGAGCAAAAAATTGAAAGGAATTGGACACCTTCTCCCTTGATATTAGAGCACGAACCCATCTGCAGCATTCAACTGTAACTAAGTGAGCCATATCCATACATCATGAGAGCAACATAGCAATTTTTTGCCTTCTAGAGACTTGAATTTTACTGAGGAAGTATCTCCAGCTGGGAATTGCATATAGCAATCAACATTAACCCAACCACCGATATGGGGCGATCGGTAGACATGAAAGCATGAGCTTAATAATGCAAAGGCACAACCTTTGAACTCTACTTGTTCCCAATTAAAATATATTTACCCGGAAGAACCATGGAAGTACAAAAGCTACTACCAGGCATGCCATCAGAAAGTTACAGAAAGGTTGTCCCCGCAAACATCGTCTGCCCCCATTTGACGAGCTAATATTGCTACCAATGAACCTCATTTGATTCCACTCTTCCATAAATCTGTTATCCCCAACACCTGTCACGTTCTTTGCCATGTTCCCGCAAATTTCGCACGTTCTGCATTGAACAAAAAAAGAAGAGAAGATACCAGTGCGATTTATCAATTCACATCACATTTCAAAGCCATTTCAAGGAGGTTGTTCTATCAGGATTTTTCTGATTCCCATATACAATTCCAATTGTTGAGGCAATATTCAAACGGAATCACCTGAAGATTTCATGTTTTAGTGAATATGGATTTCGAGATGAGGTGGATGGTGATGAATTGACTTGACCATGGAATAATATCTTCATGCAATTGAGAAGTGGGGCGAATAGTGAAATGCTTTAGTGGAATCAAAAAGTCAGAATGGTGATGCAATAAGCACATAATGATGGAATTCAAAGATACGATGAGGATCAGAATCAACAGAATAAATAAAAAAAAAATTATTGAATGTTTGTGTCCTAAGATCACGCTATTAGTGCAAGTGCCCAACAGTCGGTAATATTGCTGGTCCAGAATTTGATTTTGCGTGCTATGCAAAAATACCACAGAGACAATAACAAGAAAAAGATAGGAAATCTCAAGAAAAACAAAGAAATTTCATAAGGCAATCAAGTTTCATTTCCTTAGTAATACTAATGCCATTGAGACATAATGACATATCCAAGAACCCAAACAATTGAGCGTTGTCACCCTCCAGCATATTCTAGCGAACGATAATTAAAACAAAAACAGCAATGAAATGAATATTCACCAACCATTACAGCAAAGAAAGCATCTTTCTTCTTACCTAGAGCCATTATTTTAGCTGCAAAGTGAAGAATTAACTATTGCTGACAGTAACATATGCATAGACTCGAAACATTTAGTGAGTACAGAAGTAAAGCTCTTAGCCAATTTAACGCAGATTTAATTTTAGGATAGTTCCTCCACAACATATCCAATTTAGAAAAAGATTTTTATTACTCTTCTCCTATAATGAAAGATGGCAAGTTAAATTAACTCCATCCTTGCTTATGAGCCATGTATATTAGATAACTCAAAATTATATGAGAAGCCACTAATTATTGAGATCATGATCCGATCCGATCTACAGAAAAACACATGTAAATAGAAAATAGGACCCTGCTTTGATAAAAGAAGCATTTACCTGTTTCCTTTTAGCTTGAACCAGGCCTCTGCACAATAAGCATGTGCAATACCAAGCTCATCTTTGCACCCACAACCAAGCTGAATCAATTCCATAGAAGAGTTGGTGGCTGTAGTTTCTGCTAATCCTTCAGAAGTCAAGTGGCAAATCCTGCAAATCCTCTCTCCATTACAATCCTTAGACTGCCCTCCTCCGCCGCCGCCACACCTCACATCTATCACACATGATTGCTTCTCAACTTTGGATACGTTTGTCTTTGACTTATCCACCTTTAACTTATTCACTCCCTTGATTTCCATTTGCCGATTTTTCTCACTAATAGATGGATTTTCTTCTGAATTTATCATTATCACTGTCTCAAGCACAGCCCCATTAGTTGAAGTACTGGAATTCTGATTACTTTCTTGCTCAGGTTTATTCAATGGCTCGCCATTACATGTTTCCTGCTCTATTACTCTACTATTCGGCCCCAGTTCATCAATCTCGTTTTCTCCAGTAAAACTCAAAATTTCTCCAGAATTTATTGCAGTGATTCTATCAAGAACAACCTCACTAACTGAAACAGTTGAATTCCCGCTAGTTCCTTCACCGATTGGCTCGCGAATTCCTGTCCCATCATCACTTGCCTCTTGATCTCCCACCCCCAAATCCCTGCTTTCTCCTCTATTCTCTTCTGGATTCAAAACAACTGGTTTCTCTAACACAATTCCATTATCCAGATTGTTAGAATCGTTTCTCGAGTTCTCAATGTTTCCTTGATCAACCTGTCCAGAACTCCCAGCAATTGCTTTACTTTCATGAGTTTCTTGATCCATAAATCTTATCAATACAATCTCCACCAATCAAAAACCTCACAGAAGATATCCAATATTACCTACAATTACTTGTACACGTACAAACCCAGAATCAACTCCCCTGTCAGTCCAAAAACCGCATCTATTTTATCAGAAGGGTAATAATCTTGTCCCCCCCCCCCCCAAAAATCACCAAACAAACCACGGAACTCCTTATGTTTGTATATAAAAATATTCAAAAGAAGAAGAAATTTTCATACATCAATTTAAAAATAAAAAATGTACTGAAAAGCAGATTTCTTTTTACAATAAAGGAAAAAAAAAAACTGATAACCCAGATCATTACCTACTTTATTTTGGCAACTTCAACTCCAGTATAAAGTACAAACCCTCTAGTTATTATCTCTCAATAAAATAGTTTACTTGAAAAATTAAACTCATAAACAGAGAAAACGCAAAGATCTATCTGCCTAAAGGTATTGTCTCCAAATTACCCACACCAAAACCTGTCATTACACATGTAGCAGCTTTCAAAATCCATGGCATGTCTGGCAGATAAAGGAGAAAGAGAGTGCAGTTAGGTAGAGAAAGTAGCTAGAAATAGCTATGAAGCGGTGAAGTGAGAATAAATTAATGAGATTAAGAAAATGTAAAGGGGAATCAGTCTTACAGAGGAATTCTTTTGATTACGTTGCTTAAGGTAAAGATAATCGGATAATGGATGCACAAGGAAAGAATTGATTTTTATCTTTGTTTTCTCAGAGCTCCCCAAAAAAATCTGTGTTTCCTTAGGATTTGGTTACTGTTTTGGGCCAAGATTTCACCTTTTTTCGCATTACAAATATATTGCGTGTGTATGTGCAAGAGTAAACGCTGACCTTAAATTCACAGAGTATTAAATCCCCTGATTTGTAGATCCACCCAATCAATAATTTCTGTAAAAAAGAAAAAGAATCGATTTTTTTGAATGCGTCCAGGACGTAACATAAGACGCAGCTTGTGGCAGTTGACGTCTTCTAGTTTATGTGTTTTGTCTTCGTGTGAGTTTTGACTTTTAGTCTTAGGTTTCTTCTCTCTTTTTTTTTTTCTTTTAATAAATTATATACTTTTATTTTATTTTATATTCATTTTTGACACAGCATTTATGTTTCTTCTGGGTTCAGCACAGAAATTCTTTACTTGCTACTTGTTGATTCTTTTTGAGATATTAGGAAGAAAAGAAAGGAATAAATAACCCAAAAATATTCCCTTTAATCTTCTCAATAAAATATTCATTGGCTAAATTTTAATTACAAATTATTATATGGCAACTAATTGCGACAGATAGTATCTAATTAGGGTGGGGTAAGCCCTATTGAGGTGGATAAATTTGAAAAATTTCCTAAATGGAAATAGGTAGTTGTCAGGATCACAAGTTGTGAAAATGATCTGAAACTTGAAATCTTATCTAAGAATAAATATGTTCCTTCATCTCATCACAATACTATAAGGCTAAAATGGGTTTGCCAAATGGGAAACATGTCCTATGAACATTTCAATTATCAAGAACAAGCATTCCTTTAAATGAAAATTCAATAATTTTTAGCTAGGACTAATTTAATTTAAAATCCCTCTTTTTTTTTTTGCATATTTTTTCTTCATTTAATTTTTATTTCAAATAATAAATGGTATTAAAATAAAGAAAAAAATACTAGTATTAGCTGGTTCTGATGGTTTGGTAATTATTTTTCTTAAAAAAAGTTTCAGTTCAAACAGTACGAAGGGTAAAAATTAGTGTTATAATTATATAAAGAAAACGAAAAAAAAGATTTTGAAACAAATTGAAGATTAAAAAGAAAAATCAAAGGATGAATAATTGTGGTAGGACCTAGAGTAAATAATGCAGCCAAGGGCAGTTAGCATCATTTTCCCTATCAGAAACCCGATTTTAGGGGTCGAACTATTCTCATGTCCCTCCCTTTGTGCTGTTCCCCGAAAGATTCCAAACAATTATTCACAATTTGATAGTAACTTACCACCTACCTTAAAACCCTATATTTTCCAAAATTGCATAGTTCTAATACTATTACTAACATTTCTTGAAATTGCATAGTTTGGTACTGCAGATATTTATGAGAATAAACTATGTAAATCATTTTATCCACAGAAGAAGGACCTCAGGACAAACATTAGTGGGGACTAGGGTTTACACTATGAAACAGTTTTCCATTGTTGCCATTGATTATATTTGTGTTGGAATTGTCATTTAGGATCTAATGGCCATTATTTTCTTTAAGCAAAGTTTTATAATAGATTAATTCAATTCAAATTGAATAATACAATAATTATAAACATCATTTATTATCCTCCCAATCTCACTTGAATTCACAATTTTTAGCTACCCACACAAACTAAAAAAATCATTAATTGATATAATTTTATAAAAGTTTTATTTTAATTTACTAAAATATTATGTTATCAATTTCACTCAGCTATATATTTTTACTTTATTAATTATCTATTTAATTATTTCTTTTTTAATGTATATATAAAAGCAAGATGAAAAAGATATTTAATTAATATTTTTTAAAATTTAAAATTTGTCTATTTAAATTAAAAAAAAAACTTTTTTTAATATGAAAACTCTTTTACTCAAGTCAGACTCTGTCGGACTCATAATTAGGTGCGAATCTCCCAATAATATATGCTCCATACGTGAGATAAAAATTAAACTCCATTTAGATAGAGAAATATTTTATTGTTCCCACATAAACTCCTTTTTCCCCCACATTGAGATAAAATAAAATAAAAATGAGCTGTATAGAATAGATACCTCGGATTTGTGTCACGCAATTTCAATAAAAAACAAAATCTATGGCTACAGTCAATAATTATACATTTATGGCAGACCAGCCAAATATTAAGTTTGATTTTTTTTTTCCCTTGGCATAAAAATAACAAAATTTTCCCATAAATAATCTATAGGATTCCCCCCCCCCCCCCGGGCGATATACCTGTAATTTTTTTTTTATTATTTTACCTTGCTTATTTATTTTTAAAAATATGCAATTGGTTTTTTTAAATGATTAAAGAGATGATTTTGAAATTTCCTTACATTTAATTTAAACGCTTATAATTACTAGTTTCATCATCACACAGGAGCCCACATGAACAACTATTGATAGCGGCTGGGGCGGGTGATTAAATGTTTTTTGACCCAAACATTAATTAATTATTCGTAGCTATACATTTTATTAAATATGCCTCTATTTTTTTATTAAAATTAAATAAAATTTTTAAAAATATAAAATAATATTTTTTCAATTACTATATATTCTTTATAAAATTGAAGTATTTTAATAATTTTTCAAATTTTTATGAGAAAAAAAATATTTTTTAAAGTGATGAAAATTTTAAATACGATGGAATTGACAATACAAGAATTTGGAAGACAACAGCTATTGAAGCAATTAACATGTACATATCAACTTGGTATAGACTTAAAAAAACAACTGGGGAGCATTAAAAATTATGGAGACGATTTCAATATATATTGAAATATTTCATATTTCAGCTGCAGCTGAGCTCTCATACTTCTAAGATAAGCTTTTTTATTTTGCCTATTTCGATACGTAATTGCAATTTGGATGAATTTTTTATGAATGGATGTATATTGTTGGATTACAAATAAAATAATATTAAATTAACGCGCACACAGAATTAAATAATAAATCTAAATTTTAGAACGAGTGTAACAGTTCTACATGTAACCTGGGATTCCATTTGCAGCATCACTAAGAACCACGGCCAAAACATTGCAGGCAGGGACACAATTTACAAATTAAATGATTCAACTAACTAAGATTACTGTCTTGTCAAATGTATCACAAAGTTTTCAAGCATTTATCTGATAATCATATATACCCAGAAAGAAAACAGTAGATCAAAATTGTGTACAGTTGAAATCAGGAAACAAAAGTATGTATTTCTTTTTTACCGAGGTCCAGACAGTTCCATTGCTTCAATGATGAATGAATGCTCTTCATGGACATCACTGTAATTGCTTGATAAACTGATAAACTGCAAGTTCTTGCCTCATAAACATTGGATGTACATTGTGATTCGTCAGTCCCCGACTGCCCGACAAGCCCTTGCAGGACTTTCAAGACTTCAGACATCTTCGGACGTAGGTTAGAATGTGCTTGAGTACACTGCATAGCCAGCTCTACTGACTTTTCAAGCTCTGCCACATCAAAACATCCCTTTATGGTCCCTATCCACTACAACTTCCACTCTCTTCTCATACAAGGTCCTAACCTGCCAAAATTATCACACAGAATCAGGTTTGCTGCAAATGGTGAACTGCAGCTGCTGTCGGTTTTCATAGTTTACAACAATGTTTTCTACTCTTTAACCTACAGTATCAACCAGTAATTTGTAAACAATGATCACAGGGCAACAAGTATATAAATTGCAATTCCAGAAACTAAAGTTATATTGAGAACTACTAACCCAATCAAGAATCATTCCTTTTTGAATCTGACCATTGCCAGCATCTAATGCTTTCTGCCCTGTTATGAGTTCCAAAAGAAGTATTCCGAATCCAAAGACATCAGTTTTTTCAGAGGATTGCCTGGTTGAAATATACTCAGGTGCAATGTGTCCCACAGTACCCCCTCACCGCTGTGGTAACGTGCGAATCTCTGCAATCCAGCAGCTTAGCAAGGCCAAAATCTCCAACTACAGCTTCAAAACTTTCATCAAGCAAAATGTTTGCAGCTTTGACATCCCTGTGAATTATTTTTGGATTACACTGTTCATGCAAGTATAGAAGTCCACGAGAAGCCCCTAGAGCAATGCGAATTCGTCTATTCCAATCCAAAGATGGTTTTTCTTGACCAGTCTCTGCTAAATATAGTGAACTCCATAAAATTTGTGGCCCCAGAAAAGAAAGATGTTATTTAATAGTGTTTGAATTTAGGAACAACAAATTCCAAAATCCACAAAAAGTAAAGATCCAATAATACAATTAAATTTGTCATTTGTTTCTTTTCTTAAATCTTTTCAATATCGGGCATAAAGTGCATAGACTCATAATATCGACTAGTCACATGGATTATAGTTATAAGGCGAGGGAGAGTTCAAACTAGAAAATGGCTCAAAAACCTCCCTGATATGAATTTGTGGGGATAAGTTCAGAAACTTTTTCATCAAGAAAATGGGACAAACCTCTCAAGCGGTCAGCGACATTGCCATTTGGCATGTAGGGATACACAAGCAATCTCTCATCGGGAGTCATACAGAAGCCATATAAACGCAATAGGTTTCTATGCAAAGCCAACCCAATCATTTCAACTTCAGTTTGAAACTGCACTTCCCCAGTGTAGTTTGGATCTTTCAGCCTCTTAACTGCCACCAAAGTCTTATTTGGTAGACATCCCTTGTAAACCACCCCATAACCACCTTGACCTAAGATGTTTTTGGAGCTGAAGTTGCTTGTTGCAAGTTGCAGTTCTTGAAACGAGAACCTCTTCAAATGACCAATCTCAAATTCATAATCTTGCTGCACTGCAAGTAGGAATCATATCAGAATTTCTCATGACATCCAGCATCAGCTATATATTCCCTTTAAAAAAAAAAAAAGAAGGCATCCGGTATCGGTACTACCATAAGATTTAAACAGCAGACGAGACCTGTACCAATGCACCCAACAAGCAAGCAACATTACGGAAATCACAAATGTGGAACTGACACCTATAGCAACAGAAATGACCCAATGATGGTGATTGCTGTCCTTCTGCAACGACCCTGTCTCTGCAAAAAATACACCAAGCATCTGTATTCACATTGACAAAATAAAATTTTACTAAACCTATTCAATGGGTTAAGTGCATTTACCATTCACTGGATTTGGGACGCCCATGCAACTCTGTGCAGGCGAGGAAGAACAAAGAAAGCAGTTTCCTGTAATACTGCGCTAAGAAAAAATACTAAAGATGAAGCAGATAAAGAAAAAAAAAATCAGGAGAAACCTCTATCATTCAAGAGCTCTTAAAATTGGAAAACAATTCAAGATGATAAGCACTACTACTAAACATAAACAGGCTCATAGTTGTCACTACAGACAAACTATAGCTAGCAGGCCACTGATTTATGCTTTCATGAATAGTTATGAAAAATGAAAAATATTAGATGGTGAAATCTTGAGTCAAAATATATTCTCCAGAAAGACAGCTAAGAAATATGCTCAATAACATTAAATAGCACACCTTAGACCGTCTCAAAATGTAAGTCTGCAAAATTTTGATCAATTTCCATTCATAAAACACTAAAATGGACTAAAATTGATTTAAGAAAATATCAAAGAACGTAATTGCATGAAAATGCTAGCAATGAATCATGCATGCATAATTAACAAACAATCGTCAGAAAGTATTAATAACTGTGATAAAATTGTGCATAAAAGATTATGTACAATAAGAATCGATATAACAATTATGACTTCTTCCTTGATAAACTGCAGCCCGCCCAAGATCTAACCTGTAGCCTTTCGCTAGTATTTTCGGAGTGGGACCACTGAGATTGTTAAATGATAAATCCCTGCATGATTTTGATAAGCAAAACTCAGAAAATCATCCAAGACCTATTTAAAAAATTAATAGTTGACAGGTGATATAACCTACAGGAATGAAAGTCCAGTAAGATTTGCAACAAGATTCGGAATCTGTCCCAACAACTTGTTTCTACTGAGCCTCCTGGAAAAAACGCGGCATTTAAAAAGCTTTAGAACACAAATGTGAAGAGAAAAAACTAATCTAGAATAATTAGACGCAGAAATGCCAAATACATAAGTGAAGCCGCACTCACAAGTAACTTAGATGGGTCAGTAAACCCAAAGAACTCGGAATTTCTCCAGCAAACTGGTTACCTGAGAGGTCCAGTGTCTGAAGCTCTGAAAGTTTCCCAATCTCAGCAGGAATAGAACCACTTAACTGGTTGTTCTGCAATAGCCTGCAAGCATAGCGCTCAAGGATCACCTAGTAATTATGAAAACCAGTATCAAAACTTCAATTGATTCCACCCATTTCTCAGTGAAAAGAAATATAAGTTCACAAAGTAGTATTATTCAATTAATTAGGTGGTCTTAGATAACAAATTTATTCAGAAGCTGAGGTGGTCTGGATAAAGTGATTCATTGAGGTGCTCAAGTTAATGAAGCAGAAAAAGCAAAAGAAAGTAAAACAGCAACAAAAAAATAATAATTTCAGGGTCAAGAATAGAAAATAAAACAAAACTTGTGGAGCAATCAAATGAATCCTCAGAAAAAAAACAGAACAAAATAAAACAAAAAATTGCAAAAAGAAAGAAAAGTAATAGCTACTCACATTGTCTTTAGGTGACTCAAATTTCATATGCTAGGAGATAAGGTTCCCAGCAACCCTGCACTTGCCATCTCACTGAGATAAAAACCGCAAATCAAAAAGAATCAGCAGCAGAATATTAGAGGGGCATAATAATTTTTTAAGCACTTTCCAGGGAACTAAATTAGAAATTTTCTCGCTTACAGGGAAGTAACGAAGCCTTCAGAAGAGCACCCAACCATGTTCCAAGTACAAGGGTCAACAGAGTTTATATCCCAGCCCTCCATTACCGTGAACTCATCTACCATTTCTTTCTTCACCGCCATCAATGCCGCCACTGATTTGCAGTACCCAAAAACAAAGAAAAACAAAAACAAATGTGAGAAAAGGATTTAAGCCAAAGTACCAAAATTTATGGAAATGCCAAAAAAATAGAATTTTTGGGTGTAGGGAAGTGTCACCTTCATAGTTAACACCTTTGGGAGAAAGAAGAAGACCATCAGAGGCCATAGTAAAATCCACACAAAACAACAAGAAATGAATCAAAATGACAGTCGTATCTTCCATCGAGAAGCCCAACAACAAAAGCTTAGATCTTTACTGCTGGGTTTCTTCCAAATTGTCTGTTTGCAAGGTGAGGACATTAAAGAAGAAGCCGCATTGACAAGACAGGAGTACTAAAACTTCAGAATTTCTTCCTAGGGGACTGCTAATCGGGAATCTTAATTTGCCTCGAGAAAAGCTTTTTGAAAATGCATAAAATAATTGAATACTTGAATAATTGGGGACATTTTTTAAAAAAATATTTATAAAAATAAGATCTGTCATAAAATAATTACAAAAATAGGATTATTTCTGATGGGAGACAAATTTTGCTGAAATCGTTGGTCCGACCAGCAATTTCAACAGAAAAATTTTCGTACCACAATTATTAAATTAATAAAATTTTAATATAATTTCATTTATTTTTTAATTTAATTTATTAAATAAAATAAAAATTAATTAATTTTAATTATATAAATTAATATTAAATTTAAATTTATTTATTATTCTTAGTTTTCATAACTTAATTAATTAATTTAATTTTTAGTTTTCATAAAAGCAATGAATGAATAAAATGGAAAGTAATATAGCTAATTCTGATTTTAGGTGGAGGAGTGCAGCTTATGTAGCCAGCTTATTCAGTTGAATCAAGTTTGTCACGGTCATCTCCAACGCGATTAAGAGTTTGTCACGGATATTTTTTATTTTATTTAAAAAATAAAATTATATTAAAAATTTATTAATTTAATAATCGATACACGAAAAATTTATTTTATTTAAATTAATAATTTATTAATTTAAATTATATAATTTTATTTTTTAAATAAAATAAAAAATGTTAAGTGATGGTCATTATTTTATCGAGAAAAATCACTCTACTTTCATAAATTTTGAAAATTCAGACCTCTGCATTTTTTTTGTTGTCATTTTATGTTTTTTTATATATTTTTTTAAAAAGTCATTTTAATTAAAAAAATTCAAATTTATTCAATATGATAAATAGGATTTAAATTATAGACTTTCTAAAAGATAACACGGGACTATACATATCTATTTAATATATTTTGAATGATAAAAAATAACTCTCCTTGATTTTGTTTTTCATGATTAAATTATACATAAATTAGTTATTTGAGAAAAAATTATAATTTTGAAAAATCTACTGTTAAGGTGGCGTATTACGTTGAACTTTTGGTAAAATTTCAATTGTTATTAAATAAAAATAAATTTTCATATAAAAATTACATAATTTAATTATTTTCTTGTTAAATTTTTTTATTATTATTTTGTGCTAATTAAAACATAATTTCTTAATATCAAAGCAGCCCTCCATTTGCCAATATTTTCATTTCGTTTCCACCCAACTGGATGGATGCATATATATTATTTTTCTAATATTGGATGAAAATTGGGATAATAATTTATTGCGGGTATCTATTTTATTTAATTTTATTTTATTTAAAAAATTAAATTAAAAAATAAATTAAATTATATTAAAAATTTATTAATTTAATAAATAAGGTATGGAAAATTGTGTACTGAAACCGCTGATGGGACCAGCGATTTCAGACCTGAAATTATCCCCTATTAGAAAAAATTTTATTTTTATAATTATTTTCTAATAAATTTTATTTTTATAAATATTTTTTAAAAAGACATTATTTTAAAAAAAAAGGTCCCTCTTTTTGTTTGGAGCCTTTAAATTGAATAAAAATAATAAGAGATCTTAAACCAGGGAATGCTTCCATCAATCACCAACGTTAAATGTTTCGAGATTCGGAAATGACAGGACGGTCTCTCATTGACTGTTCTGTAAAGATTATTATTATTGCTGTTAACGTCTACAATGATAAAACTACCGGATGGCATTATGACCGTTGATGAAATTTCGTACTTTGATCAGGAAACATTGATCAACGGCCAACGTAGGCCTAAAACAATTGCTATTAAATTTAAGTTTACCGGGAGTACTCGCTCAGCGGCGCGCAGATTGGTGTTGCCGGTCCTTGGGCTACAACTATCGCCGACAAGTTCACTCCTTCCAAACGCTGTCGTTTTATATATTTGTTGTTTCTTTTTTATATAAAATAGACCAATTTTCTGGTTAAATGCAAAATAACCGCTTTAGCTGTATGATAATACAATTAAATTTTGAAAAAATAGTAAATAACATGAATATGGAGCTTATTGAATTTTATTTTATTTATTTAATATAACATGGCAAGCCCCTAAAGCTCATTATAAAATAAAAATGAACCAAAATAAATAAAAGGTCATACTAAAAGAGAAGCCAATAACATTACTTTGCACAAACAGATGCACTGATGACAAATGTCTGCTCTTTTAAAAAGTCAGCCACCACGAGTCACCAAAAAAGAAAACTAAAATACAAAAACAACACCAGCAAGGTAAAGCAAAGCCAACATTTTCAAAGAACATTGCAGCGCCCACCCCTTTTGCTTTGGGTCACATATTCTATTAGGGGCTTTTGTTCGTAGCTACAGATAAACACTTTCTCAAGCTTTTTACCCTCTGCTAGCAGCTATCTGATGAGTCCATCTCAGATACTATCTTTTACTATCAGCAAACATGTACATAAACAAAACGGGCATTTTTTGAGGTAGAAGAAACAGAATTGGGATTATGAGAAGGAAAAACGCGGAGAGAATAAGACATCAAGGTGCACCCATCCAGCCGCCTTGTCCTGTACTTGTCCTGATAGACCAAGAGTTTTTGTTGCTGGTCATTGCTCAAAAGCTTCCTGATCAAACAAAAATATGCTACCCCCCTCATATCAGAGAACAACTGGCATAAATTGACTCTACGTTCCATTCCAATATATTATGTTCCAGCCAGGTGCAAAAAGTTTAGACCCATTTGCCTCTTCACATGGTCTGGTATCAGCTTGTTAACAAGTTCAGGAGATGCCCCGTTTAACTGTCAGCAGACAATGAATATTGAGTGGTTATTAACAATTTTCAGTAATTGCGAGAGAATGCATCAATAACTTTCATAATATTTTGTATCATCACACACCAAAACAGCATCGTGATCCCCTATGCATTATTTACTAAAGGAGACGCTGTTAACAAATAAATAGATGAAATAAATGAATTCACCAAGCTCTTCAAACATACTTCCTGTTTGAAGTTGAAGAGAGGTGGTAAAGGGCGGCCATTCGGTAGGCGAGCATTGGGTTCCCGAAGCTCATCGAAAAATGGATGTGCACATGCTTCTAGCTGAAATCAGAAGTAACTTCTTGTCATAAGAAAGGATGGAACACGGACAATAGGAATTGACAGGATAAATAATTGCAATTAAGTACCAAGTGAAGGACGTTGAACATATCATAGAAAAAAGTAAGGACAACCAAATAACTAAGAAACTAACCGCCGTGCATCTTAGACTGGGAGAGTATTGAAGCAGTCGTGAGGCAAGATCAATTGCTTCTGGTGGCATCCTTTTATGGAAAACCTAAACATAAGATACGATCAAGTGAATAAGACTCAACCAACCAATGACAATCTCCACCATAGAACATCAATGTCTCGTGTACTCTCAACACACAAAATAAAAGCAAGTTAGAAGTTCTGGCCAAAATCTCAGGCACACTTCTTTGTTGACTTTGTTTATAAAAGAAATAGGAAAAAAAAATGTAAAGACAAAAAGCATCCCAAGTGGCAGCATCGCTGCACAAAGACACCAGCAGAAAGCTAACCTTATGCCATGGATGAGCTTTTATCTGAGGAAACCTAAAATCAGTGTAATTTGGATTCATGCACCGAATTTCTTCTCGGGTTGGGGTGCCAAGGACCTTCAATAGAGTAGGTAAGAAATTAGGTAATGATATACCAGCTGTATCAATTTAAGCATCAATAAGCAAGCCATACCTTTATAATCTCTACAAGTTGGTCAACTGCATTTTCTCCTGGAAACAATGGCTGTCGAATGCTTTCAATTATCAATGCCTTGCAAGAAATATTTCTACTAACTCTAAACAATCAAATATTGTAAAAGAACTCCCAAACCTGGCCCAGAAGAAGCTCAGCCAGGACACAACCGGCAGACCAAATATCAATTGAGGTGGTATATTCCGTGGCACCAAATATAAGCTCTGGAGCCCGATAGAACCGAGAACATATGTATGCTATGTTAGCTTCACCTTTGACCTGATAAGAAGAATGTTCAGGGTCAATGTGGAACATCCAATGCAAATGAACACTTGACAACTTTGGATCACATCAACTAGCAGAAACAATTGATAAAGAGATGAGTAACCATAAACACATCCACGCAATGCTCCAAAGAATTTTTGTGCACATATCAAATTCCAAGGCCAGATGAAAAGTGTTTGGGAACCAAATGCAGATAAGAAACAAAGAAAACAAACACCATTATTGGGCTTTTTCAAATATTATGTCCAAGCATTCATCCCTACAGCCAATTATTAGTTTTAAATATCAAAGATTCTCTGAGAATTAGACAGCAACAAACAATATCAGCAAGTTTATTCTCTTTTGCTAAAGAACAGCACAGTAGGCAAATGCTGCTTGGAGTAAAGCATATCAACTTCATTTCAAGCATGCACTTACACAATGGAATAATACAAGCGATTGCAAAATAGAAAGAAGTCAACATACTAGCACTTTTGCACTTCCAAAATCGCACAGCTTAACCTGGTGAGTAAGAGGATCAACCTGTAGATGGCCAAACATGAATTCAAATATTATAAAAGATGTAAACAAACTACAATATCTTTGCATGCAACTGATTGTTGCACAAGCATACCAAAATATTTTGAGGCTTCAAATCCCGATGGCAGACTCCAGGAACAGTGTGGATATATGCCAGCCCCCTAAAAATCTGTAAATAGACCCATAGTTAATACCAGAAAGAAAACAACATACCAAGCCCAGCTTAGACAGAAGGGTTCTTTACAAACCTGGTACACGTAAAGTTTAACATAAATCAGTGGCACTGTCTGCTTTGCATTGCTGTAATGCTTCAAAACCCGATACATGCTCTCCGGAACATATTCCATGACCAAGTTCAGAAATAGTTCATTGTTATTTGTCGTGGAAAAGAAACAATGCTTTAGAGATATCACATTAGGGTGATCCATAACTCGCATTAGCTGCAGTTCACGGTTCTTGTATCTTTTGTCCTGTAGGACCTTTTTTATTGCCACTGTCTCGCCAGTTTCCAAGCATTTTGCCTTGCAGAAGATAGAACTTTATTAACTTGGGCATTAAGATTAAAATGGACAGAAAAGTAATAGTTAAATATTACTCCATACCTGGAATACAATACCAAATGACCCAGTCCCCACAACACGCTCTGCCATGTAACTGATGGTCTAAAAGAGGCAAAGTATCAACGAAATGAACCTCAAATCAATCACATATGGAGTAATTCATCCTTGAAGAAAAAAATAAATAAAAAGAAAAATAAGTTGAGAATAAGGATTACCTGCTTGGGTTCTCCATTTTTACCTCCTATAGTGGTAGAAATAATATGACCAGTCACCGGATCGTTACCATCAACAGCACGAGCAGCCATTTCCTGCAAGATACATTAAGATTCAGCATATTTCATGAAACTAAAATTTAACCAATGAACTAAAAAATATACAAGAAAAAAGGCATCAAACAAAGAAAAATTATAAGCAAAATTCATCAATAATTCATCCAATAATAATTAGTTACGATCTAGAATAGAAATCCAACCACCCACAGAAAGGAGATCAAGTTGTTCAACAAACCCAATATCAACAAATAAGAAGAAAATTCAAAGCTATCAAAAAGCAACTTTAGCTTAGACTCCAAGCGGAGATCAGGATTTGCTGCCTGTACAAAAATTGAGCCCTGCTATAGAAATTAAAATCCAAAAACAATGAGACAAGCTGCGCCATGGAAGGTGAGATCTGAGATAAGGGCAAGGGAAATGAGCAGATACAAAATCTTAAGGCTTCCCTAGCAGCTCAAACAAGCGAAATAACAGGTAACACAGACCAGATATTCCCGAAAAAATAATAAAAAAATATCTCTATAAGCTGGGAAAATCCATGGAAAAGAAACCACAACCTGAAATATAACAACACTTTCACACAGCCATAAAAAAATGCCCTTTTACAAGATCAACAAAATTTCCATATCTGAACAAAAAAACACACGAACCTCAACCAAAATCCGTTCCAAAAAAAAACTCATCTTTTCCATAATCCATGTCAAAACATCCATGGAAAATGCAGGAGTATTATTGGAAAACAATTAGAAACAAGGAAAAGGAAAACAAACAGGAAAGAAATACCTTATCATCAGCCATGGTTAGAGACAGAGAAGAGAAAAGAGTATTGGAATTAGCTTAGTAAGAAGGAGAGATCATGGTGTGGAAAGAGAGAGGAGAGGAGAGAGAGAGAAGAACAAGAATAAGAACAAGCCCATGTGAATCCAGCTCTCCCCCACCCTTTCTCCTCTTTTACTTTTTGAGAGTTTTCTTGGTTTGGTCTTTTCTCTCTCTTCCTTTCTTTCGTCTTTCTCTCCTCTCTCTTCCTTTCTCTCTCTACTTCCGTTCTCCTCGCCCGCCTTTTTTGTTTTTTAAGTTACCAGATTGTCCTCTTCTCCTTTATAGAATTACGAAATTGGGATTTGAATTTTGGACGTTGCCGAGCCGACGTCAAAATTATTGAACTGGGACTCCTTCCATTACCGCCCGCTGTTTCCTGTCTTCCTCCTTTCCGTTACCGTTTCGGAATTTTGTTTTTTTTGTTTTTTGTAATATTAATTTCTCAATATTAAAAAATAAATAAAAATAAATATGAGAATTATAGTTATAACCTGTCAAACAAGCTTAGTCAAACAATTCATTGGAATTTGCTGTTAACAGACCAGTATTAGCTATATTAGCTGAAAAAATTCCATCTATTTTTAAAAATTGTTAGTAATGAATAATGATTTATATTAAAAATATTTTATTCACAATAAAAAAAAAATCAGTTATTCCGGTAGTCTATACTTCATGTAACCTTCAAGGAACAATTCTTAATTCATAATAATTTCAACGTTTTATACTTAAATATATATGTGATTAAGAATTAAAATTTATCCTTTTAAAAATAAAAGAATTTATAAAATTATGAACCGCGTTATCGGCTATGATTATTATTGTCGCTTTTTACTAGAAGAGAGTCATAATTCTACTTTTAAATTTATACAGTTATTTATTCATATTAAAAAAAATTATTATTCATGCAATTTATATTTCAAAGAAAACGTTTTAATACAGACTAATTTCAACAATTTATAATTGAAAAATATTTATAATGGTTATGAAAAGAATTATAATACATTCTTACGAGTTAAGGAGCAAAGGTGGCATTTGAATTCTGATCAAATGAAAAAATTGTAAGATTTGCCACCATTTAAACTATAAACTATAGTTGATTTTCAAAACAACAATTTTTAATGCACACTGTTTTTAATAATGTATATTTAAATATATATTTATAATGGTTTAATTAAAAATTTGTTTATACAATTGCAATTGTTATCACTTCTTTTTACGAAAAAACTACAACTCTAAATTTAAATTTATATGATTTATCATTTAAAATAAGAGTTTCTGTATGTTCAAAAATATATATTATTGTACATTGTTTTATTTTTATAAACACGCTATTGTACAATTGCTCCGGGAAATAAAAAATTATTAACCCGATTGTACTTAAATTAATATAGAGATTAAGTATATTTTAAAATAATAAAATCGATAATCAAGCACATTTTGCTTTCCAACGCTAGCTAGCAGGAATGCCAAGCAACGCATCATTTACAAATTACAAACAAAAGAGTCGTTGTAATCAATTCTCGTTGCTCGTCCATAAACTATATGATTTTGATATACAAAAACTATGCAAATTACTTGCTCGGAACCTTTTTAGGCATCCAAGATTCCATTGGGATGATCAGGTTGAACTGAAATTGAATAATTATACATATAATAAAAATTATTAGTATAATGTTAGGAAATAAGCAACATATTTTACTATAATATAGAACAATAATTCCATGAAATTAGTAATAATTCAAGTTTTTATTTTATTTTTATTTTGTAAGAAAAAATATATATATATATAGTTAACGGGGAAGAATGTAAGAGGGAGCAGCGGAGACTGGGTGGTCCAACAGCAACTAAATAGATGCCAGCTTTGCGATAAGGTTTTGGACTTTGGGGATCCATCCAATTTATGGGACCTTAATTGTTAGGTACTTGCTCCTAATTTCCTCCTTTATTCTATTTATTTACTCATTCGCTCAATTTCAGAAGTGGAAACTCATATTTACAAAATACAAAAAAAAAAAAGGATATAATTTGAAAATTGCTACCCGAGTAAAAGTATATCTATTCCATAAGAATTATGCCTAAAAATTATTTTAAACATTTCTTTGATATATTTGTGCTAGCCATTATTTAATTGATATTTCAGCATAAAATGATAGCAATTCAGTTTATCAAGTTGCTGTTCGGGTTAAATTTGGATCAGAATGTCCTTCACAGTCACTTCGATATCTAAAAATAAAGAATTTCGGTTGAATTTCCAATGAAAAAATTATGATAGTTAAATCAATGTAAAAATTTAAAAAATATTTTTGAAAATAAATTGACTAAACGAATTAAAATACCTAAAATCCAGTTTATTTACAGAGATTTGGATCTTACCCTAATTAGGATGCAGTTTTCTAACTAGGAAAAGATTCCTATGGTCAACAAGACTTTCAATATAGAAGACATATAGTATGATAAAAAAAACTGAATCAAGATTTTGAAATACAAATTCTACTCACTTTAGGTAATCAGAAGTCTTTATCAAAGTATAATTTTCTAAAATGACCTCACCGAAAAACTAGTTCGAATCCTAAATGAATCGACCAACTAATTAGGCAGTCCGGTTATCATAAAATAATAACAATATAAATTAGGTTTTAGAGTAAATATATTAATTTTGTGGTTGGATTAGTGTTGTTGTTAAATGTTAATAATTAATTAGCTGAAAGCATAATTGGAGATTCGCATGCTAAAGTTCCAAAACCACCAAAGAAAAAATGACGAAATTAAAGATAATGAACTCACAAAGACCTCATGATTAGCGAAAGATTTTAATATTTGAAACATAAGAAAAACAGTACAGCTTTTGGAAAGCAAAATGGATGCACTATATATTAATTAATTAATTAATTAATTAATACACTATTTCTTTTCACGATCTTCGAAGTAGGTTGACCATGTAGACCCAATCCTCTTATTTTATTTATTTTTTCAAACAAATCCTTTATTTAATTCACATTTCGTCTCTATAAATATGCAATTAAACCCATCGAGCAAAATATCTTTTAATTGCACCTTTTAACTCTCAATATTCTTCATAGTTTAGGGCTACATCAGAATTATTAGATGATAATAAGTTTTTAATAACAACAGTTTAAATGGTTAAAAATCTAACTATTATTTCTATTAGATCAAAGTTTCAATTGTACCTTTCAATATATTATAAAAAATAATCGTTCAAAAGTCCAACTGCTATTTCTATTAGATGAGAGTTTCAATTGCATCTTTCCATGTATTATAAAAAATAATAACCATAATTAGTTGGTCAATCTTATTTCATTATAATATTATATAAAGGGTTCAATTGGGAGCGAAAGCATTCATTAGATAGATAATGCGGCAATTGCCCCTCACCTTTTTTTTTTTCAAAAAAATTGATTAAAAATCAAATACATCCCCTTAATTCACATCAAACTAACCTCCAATTAAATGAAAAAGCTATTATTCATTATGAATAATTCATGTTAATTTCGTGCATTTTTGACCCTAATTGTAATTTAGGGAGGAGAGAGAGATTAATTAAAGGACGAAAATGCAAAGAATGATGCATGTGAATGCCATTATTTGGGCACACATTCAATCAATTATCATTTTGCGTCTTGCTTTTGTCTATTTATTTATGTTTTGCTGTTTCTAACATTTCATGTCTACTGTTATCACATTGGAAATATTTTTTGAGCGGATCACATTGTTATCCTCAAACATTTCATGTCTACAATAAAACTCAATTTTATTTATCTAATAAAATTTCTTACAGGCATCAAAATAGAATAAACGCATATTTCGTATTTATGGGAGGATTAGAGTTTTATTTTACTGTCTTTTTCCTATTTTCTCTCTTTTTGTTGGCGGTACATACGGCCCGAAAAGCCTTCAAAATTCATCTTTTTTCACTTTATCAATACATTCAGTTACTGTTATTTTGAACTTGTGCATGCGTAACAAATTTGGGATTTAGGTTTGCAGCATTTTGATATCTAACAGACGTGCATTCTCCAGTTTTGGCAACAGACATATGATTCCTCAAATGGGTTAATATTTTATTTATCAGTTATCTGCTATCGGTACGGATCATTAACAACCGCTATCGGCTATCGATTAGTACGAACAGTTAAAGCAAAAGGCCTCTTATATTCTCGTATAATTATCTTGGTTTGCATGCAATCAAATATTGATGTAATACTCCAATTGAAATTTGATGTGAACAGAATAGAAATATTGTTCATACGAGTCCAGTAGAAACATTAATGCTAAAAGAGAGACAAATAATGTTCAACTACTCTACATAATTAATTACCTCCAAATGTATCATTATCCCATATAATTACTTGTAAATGTAAGAACTAAATGAAATTTTAAGCAGTAAATGGGCATCAGATTAAGGGGAGTGAGGGCAGTAAAAACAATTGAGGGTGGTGGGAATAGCATAAAAAGACACAGACCAATGCCATGGCCTTTTGAAAAGCTGAAACAAAGCCCATTTTCACCCTTTTTCCACGGAAGGTAAATATCACTATCCCACCCTTTGAAAATGACCTCCATTTTTAAGACTTTCACCACCTCTCTTAACGCAAAAAGCCGTGCAAATTAGCTTTTTCCCATTCCAAAATTTCCCTCATAACATATAAAAAAAATTCTGAGCCAAACCAATTTTTATTTTTTTTAGCCTTTCGGTCCCTTTCTCTTTATTTAGTGTGAAAAGGGTAAGCATTGGATTGCTTGCTTTCTTTTTTTACTGTTACAGTTTTGACTATTTGGCTGTTTGTTTGGCTATTGCGTCGGTGGTGGTGGTGATTGGCTGGCTGGTCTGTTCTGGTCTGTCCAGGCTTTTTGGCCAATTGGTTTTAGGGAAAAAGTCAAATCTGAGGGTTAGTGTGTGAGCAGGTATCACTGGACTTTGATTACTTGATAAGCTCAATTTGTCAGATCCTCTCGTACACTGGTTTAACATCACCATCGTGATGTTGACACGTGTCCAAATGCGTGTTTGTGCAAAACTTTCCGGTTTTTAACCTTTGTTTTTGTTGGTTAATCACAATGTAATGGTAAAACACTAGTGTTACCAGTCAAAAGGCCGTTCTAGGAAAGACAGGGTGAATTTTTACTGTGCTAAAGAAAACATAAGGACAGGATTCCAGGCTCTTTTTACTGTTGAAGTAAAATTAATGAAGTTATAATAAAGGATTCGCTGGGGTTGAGAAAAAATTTAAAATTTAATTGACTGCAAAAATAGGTTTAAAATAGACCTGAATTTTTATCCGATTGTTTCTGTTTTATTTTTTTTTAATATTTTTAATTATCGGCTTCGATTTAAATTTTTAAATGCCAATTAATTGTAAAATTCATATTTATATTACATATTTATTTTATACCTTAATTTTTTTTATTTCTCTTATCTAGAGCAATATTTTAATATATATTTAAATTATATATCATTATTCTTAATTTTATATATATAGTAATACTTATATAAACTAATTGTTTAATATTTATATATATTGTTTCTTAATATATACGTTGGTGTCTATACTTGATAGTATTTTTTTATATTTAAGAATTTGTATTTTAATATTTAATTTTATCAAATTTTTTGTAACCTAATAAGAATAAGCATGCTAATTACTAATAAATTAAAGATTCATTTTATAATATTAGCTATTGATTTGTTAAAATAATTAAACATAAGAAACGTAGAATGGTGAAGGTGAGATGTTATTTTTGACTGGTACTATATATGTTTTACAATTTTTATTTTGGATTATTTTCAAATTTAAAAGTTTACTGAATTTTAGACTTTTTTTTACATGATAGCATATTGAAAATTTTAGTAATTAATTCAAAAATATTGATTAATTAAATTAAAAAATCGAAATCGATGAACCGATTAATTAAATTTGATGGACTAATTAAAGTTTAATAATTTTAAGAATCCATATTAATGGATTGATTAAAAAAATGTTAATAGATTGATGAACTGAGTAATGCTCACCCCCATTAAACCAGGATGAATTTTTTTTTTTTTTTAAAAAAAAAGGATTATTGGTTCGGTTGAACTTAATTTAAGTTCAGCCAAGCCCATACAAGATATGTGGTTTAAAATGTTCGGGCCCAAATCAAATACGGGCTTTTCAAAATTATTTAGGTAAATTGGAATTAAGAACGCTGCTCTTGTATAGTTATACAGTTTGATCCTTAAACTTAATGTGTTCATTAATCTCTCTTTTTTTTACACATTTTTACTATCTTCAGTAAATATAAGAGAGAATATTATAATATTTTAAATAAAATTGAAAAAAACCAACGATTATTTTAATATGCATGAAACAAAAAAGTGATAATTGACTTGAGATAGAGTGAACAACATATTAATAAAAATACGAAATATATAGATAACGGAAAGTATTCCAAATTTTTTAATATGCATAAAATGAAAAAAAAAAGCGACAATTGACCTAAAACTGAGGAAATCGTATTTTAATAAAAATCCCAAATACAAGTAATAGAATTAAATAGTAACAAGAAGCATACCAAGTAGTTGGTGGAGTCTAATATTCCAAATTTCGAGGGTGCTAAACATTAAATTTCCAAAAATTATACTCTAATGTCTAATACAACTTTAGCATGGCCTATTATTTAATACTAAATTATTAAAACTTGAAAGGACAAAGAAAAATTGAATGATTAATTAGGATGTTTAATATGTTGAATATCATTCTCAAACTTTAATTGAATCTTCTTCGGGGTAGTTTGAACTTCTTTTGTGTCAATCATCTCCTCTGGCAAATCTTCTAAACATTCAATAGCCAACTTGCAAATGGAAGCTATACAATCCTTCTTGGCTTCAAAATGATCTTCCCTCCTAAGAACAAATCAATATCAGCAACTCGAGTAACTGCGTTGGGTAAAAATTCCATCCGTTGGCCGCTTGCTTGTAAATGTTTCCCTCAACAAAAGTCCAATGGTGCCATAAACCAATGGTGGCTAGTCTCATGGTTTGTATCATTGAATTCTCTTCACCAAGAAGTTTTACTATGCCAAAATCACCAACTTCAGCACCATATCTTCATTTAATAGAACATTGCTTGGCTTCATATCGCAATGGACCACGGGCATAGTGTAGCGATGATGCAGATATTCTAGTGCTGATGCTACATCAATCATAATGTTCAATCTTTCAAGGATATCAAGAAAATACACATGGCAAGGTAACTATTTTTCCAGGCTACAATTAGGCATGAACTCCAGTATTAAGGCTTTGTAATCAAGGTACGTTACAACAACTACACTAATAATTTTGACAAGATTTCTGTGACGAAGATTTCGTAGAACTTCACACTCAGTTTCAATAGTCTTGAATGCTCTTTCAATAAGTTGCAAACTGAAAGCCTTCACTGCAATTCGCGTGCCATCGGATAAAGTTCCTTTTGAGCCGAAACTTCCCTCTCCAACCAAGTTTGTGTTCTGAAATCCATTGTTTGCAAGCACAAGTTCTTGATACGAAACTCTTCTCCATATATGTTGCTACATGCGGCAAATCTCCATGAATTGAAGGCTTCGGCCTTTATTTATGGCATCTTCTTAAGAAGATAAAAAGCTGGTAGCAAGACTACAAACACGAGCATCAGTGATTTATATGTTTGAAACTGTTTCTACCAAATCCATGCTGGTTGTTTTTTCTATTGCAAGCTTTATAAATTTTTTTGATTTTAAATTCTACCAAGGTTTAAGCATGACTAATGCCAACGACTTGGCCCTGCCGTGGTATGAAGTTTTGCTTTTTTTTTTTTTTTTTTCTTTTGACTTTTGATACATTTGTTAGAATTCTAAAGAGTTTGAAATTATACAAGATAATCCAATATTTATCTACTCCAAAAGAAAAAAAATAAAATGATTGCCAGTGCTATGATACTTAATTGGAGTATTAAAGTTAATTAACAATGATCGTTATTGCACCATTTGGAAAAATGTGCAAAAAGTTGATTAAAATAGTAATCTATTTATTTTTTCAAATTGTCACTTTTTAAAGAAGAAATAAAAAAAAATTATTCAGTTAAATTGTCATTTTGATAAATGAAAAATAACATCTAATGCTTTTTTTTTTTAAATGATGCATGTAATTTTATGTTATTTTTACTTTAATATCTAAATAAATCCTTCATTTTTTTTACAGTTTGATCTACATAAATTTTTAATTTTTTTACCATCTTTAAGTTTTGAACATTTTTTTAGTATATTCTACGTCCGCCTTTGAATATACCGTGCGGTCAAAATTTAGCACTCACAATTTGCAACCATTCATAATCATATCATATGCTGTATATACCGTGGCTTGTGCCCTAAAATTTGGCCATATGTCCTTGTAACAAATCGACTCTATTGACTTAAAACTTTTATTTTCCCTCCATATATCTATCATTAAATATAGTGTTCTATTCCAATACATTTTTTTGAAAAAAAAAAAAATCCAATACGTTCTCAATATTTTGAATAAGAAAGATAAAATAGTTAATTAGAAAACCGAAGGGTTAAAAGTTAAAAATTCCATGTTTCAAATATGCATACTATGACGTTTATAAACATAAAACATAATAAATTTTATACATAGAAAAATATAAAATGACATATTTCGATCTTGCAATTTAAGGGACTTTTTTTATTAATAATGTTTTTGAAAAACAAATATTAGATTTCTGGAGTGTTTTCAAAAGTAATTGAGAAATTGGGATGTTTTATATTTTCGCAAAACGTATCTACAGAATTCGGATGTAAGGCCCATGACATAGCATGGAAGTAACTTGAATCTATAAATAAATTACTAATTTCATTTGCTGCTTAATTTTTTATGCTTAACCTTGTAATGGACAACTTGCTACTCATTTCTCCAAGGAATTGATGCGGCAATAGACTTTCATCAGTTGCGCAGAAAATGGATGCGGCAATGGACTTCTATCAGTTGCCGTGCCATGGGCTCCATATCTGAATTCTGCAGATACGTTTTGCGAAAATATAAAACACTCCAGAAATCCAATAGTTTTTTTTCAAAAACATTATTAATAAAAAAGTCCCACAATATAAAGGATAAAATTGTTATTTTAAACAAAATTAAGAGTTAAATTTATATTATAACAGTACTATTAACATGGCAAGCTAATGTAAAAATTAGAAAATGTGTGGCCGCATTTATCGTCAGCTTGAACTTAAAAATTAAAGGAGCATATTTCTATAATGAACGTCAAATTCTTCTGCGTAACATATTGTTTATGGCGTCTGACGATGAGACCAAATACCAAGACCAAGTACACAGCTTTATTATCTCTCTCAAAGGAGAGAGAAACATGGAGGTGGTGAGAGCTGCCATGATTTTATTGATAAGTGCAGTAGCTACCATTCTCCTAAGCTGGCGTTTCAAGAATCCCTATTCTAGCATTCACACGGTACTCTTATCACAATTTCTCGTAATTATCTTTTGTATCGGGTTATGCATATATCACTATTCATATAATATTTGATAATACTAAACGAAATTTTGGTGCTCCATCCCCTCTAATCATTCAAAGATGCAATTGTGAAAAAATTGAGATGGTGTAAAATGTGTAGACAATTCCGGGCTAGTCTGAATGAACCCAAGAAGAGTCTGGAAGCCCATTTTGTGAAAAGGCACTGTTTTTGTCTTTGAATCCCATCAGTATTCTGTTATAGGTTGGTTAAAGGGTCCCGCCAATTTGACCGAACACTTTCATTTCAGGGCAATTTTTGAAACTGCTGGTTATCTCATCTTCTTTGATCTCTGTACTATAATTGTATCATTTTAATGGAAATGTTGGGAGCTCCAAAGCAATGGCTTTGTTGTGGTTATTGTTGGGTTCGGTGGCAAGTAGTTGTTGCAGACATGAATCTTGGTTTACAAGGTTAGTGTTTGTAAGGTGTTGCTGAGTTTTCGAGATATGTCTTGCATTTCACTCATCTGCATTGATAAAAGTCACCGTCACCTATTCTTACATTAATCTCAAGATCTTGTTCAATGTTCTTATTTTTTTCAAGCATTTTTAATCTTATTTTCAACTCGTGCCACCAAACCTGATGTTTTCCAATTTGATAAAATTGGTTGGTGGGTTGGGTTTAGGGGAGAGAGAGACAGAAACTTAGAACTAATTGCTTAGAAATGGAAACTTATGGCAGGCTATAGAGTTTCTTCTAGTTGTCATTTAAAGACTACTTTATTAAATAAAAACTTAATCGTTCTGGTCTCCTTTGCACTTACCAGTTCATAGTTGATTTTTTTCTTCTTTTCAGTAGAGATATTTAATATTAATGCAGGTTCTCTACAGTTTACTATAATTGTTGATTTGGAAGTGGCATTCTATTATCTGGTGAATTTTTGGAAAAAAAAAAATGTATCAACTGTATTTGGTTTAATGTCACCAGTTTTTGGTTAATTCAAGCTTCATTGAGAAAGAGAATGGAATAATGGGGAAACAGGGATCCTCACGAAGTCCTCGTCCCCAGTTATCATCTGGGACGAAAGATTATCATATTAGAAGTTTGGAAAATTTGCCATGCAGCGATCCTTCCTTTGGGAGGAGATTTTCAGGAGGCGATAATAATTGGAAAACCAAAGTTGTATTACTTGATGATTTGAAAAATGAGTATGGGAAACTTGGTTCTAAGGGAGTTTATGTAGGGAAAAGGCATAGTTGGTTTCGTAAGCATATTAGATCCATTGCTTTTATGTTTTCGTTGTTGGGCTTTCTTTTTCTGCTTGATTCTTTCATGGTATCAATTTTTGATTCAATAAACTTTCAAAATGGTTCAATCTCAAGGAACTCAACCAGTCTTAAGGTATGATTTTCTTCTCTTGTACTTAGAGAACTAGCACATCCCGTTTAGAATTGAACAAGTTGGTGGTTGTATGAGTCATTTAGTGCTGTACATGATGACAAACTGCATAGTCTTCATGTCAAAATGTGTTGCAACTCCTTCTAAGCAAAGTTTTTATGTACTAGGGTATGTTGTTGTTCAACATGATTCAATATTAATTTCTTTTTTCTTTTTCTTCTTGGAAGTAATGTTGGTAATACAAGAGCTTTGCATCTGAAGAGGCTAAGGGTGTTCCTTTTCCTATTATTTAAGTGTATTCATCACAGAAGGAACCATATAAACCTTGTTTTGTCTCAAGTCTTAGAAAGGAAAGTTTGTGATGTAGTACAGATCACATATGCATATGTTCTGTTGGCTTTTCGCAAGTTAAACAGTGTTTCATTTCTTTTAGCAAAAAGGTAGTGCATGACAACTAACTGCTATAATTTTTATTCTGTGTTCAAGGAGGATAGAACTGTCTATGAAAATAAAGAAAAACCACCTGTCCAGATGTATAGCCAGCTCTTGAACTTGGCATCCAATTCTCTGGCAGAGGTTTGCTTCGAAGTGCTACATTGTTTTTTATGTTCAGAAATCATCTTGTGTTTGTGGCATACATCTGAAACTTTTATTTGTTTTAGAAAGAGTTCAAGCAAGAGAAAGCAAGTTTATGGGAGGAGCCATATCAGAAGGCAGATAAATGGAAACCTTGTGCAGATAAAAAGAAATCACAAAAAATAGGTAACTGAAATATCTTGGGCTTTAACTTCTGAAGATTATCTCATCTGAATTCTATGTACATGAAACATTCAATGTTTGATTGCTCAAATTTACACCATTAAGTCTCTGAAATTATATGACAAGCTGAGGTAATCATTTTGCTGAGACAGAAAAATTTGGCAAGAACAATGGATATCTATTGGTTAGCGCAAATGGTGGTCTCAATCAACAAAGAGTTGCTGTAAGTATTGAAGCTCACTTCTTATGATTTCTATCAGATGTTTCATGCAGATTATAATATCTAAATCATTTGCATTATTTTCACACAAGGAATCGTCTCCACAGTCACCTACTTCCATTAGAAAGATTTGCATAACATACATTATTTATAATAAGACTACATCCAGAACTTGAATGCTATGTGTCTACTCATAGACTCGCTGTTTGAATTTTCATAGCAGATTGCACTTATAATAGGATATTGCATTAGAGTCATTCTGTCCTTGTTCATGTACTTTCTTCTGAAACAGTGTGTTATGCTTCTTTCTACAGTTTGTTGATATCCTTTTTATGCTACAAGCTAAAACTGTAGAAAAAAATGTTGACATGGATATGTATTCAATAAAATATCCAACTCGAAATAATTGGTGAACTTAATAAAGCAGATGGGATCAAGTATAGAAGGGTTGATTTGATTGGCAAAAGCAGTAAGCTTGTTTATTTTGTTATTATGCAACTAAATAAATTGACTAATGCAAAAGTTAACCAATGCAACTGGATAAATTGTCAAGAACTCTCTAACTGATAGTTAAGCATTTAATATTCTGACTTTAATTCTGATATTCAGCTAAATGTACTAGCTGTTACCTCGCAGATCAGAATTTTCATATACTTTAGCTGTATGTGTTTCCTACCATTATTGCAATTACAGAAATTAATGAGAATTATATTTTTTTCCTGCAGATATGCAATGCTGTTGCCTTGGCATCTCTACTAAATGCAACTTTAGTTCTTCCCAAATTTCTTTACAGCAATGTATGGAAGGATCCTAGGTCTGATATCATGCCTGCTTATTTGTATGACTGGATTTTTCAGTTTCTTTTGTATCTGCATTCCGGGTTAAAGCATATTAATCCCTGCTGACATAAACTGCTTAAATTTTATTCTTCATTGTTCTATATGTGGTTTCTACCCCGGTTGTTAGTAATGCAGCCCAAATTGGGTTCCGACCAGGGCTAAATATGAGCGGCAGATTAATAGCAGACAACTGCTGCAAGTGAAAGACAAAAAGGACTCTGAAAAGAGAGTCAAAGAGAATATGTGGTTTCTAAATAGCAATTGATTTTATGTTGTTTCTGTGGCATTATAACAATAATAGATTTGAAATGCTCTGTAAAGTAAAAATAATAAAGTAACATATATGTGGACGTTTGAGATAGCATCTTGCTTGAAATTAGAGCAAAAAGGATGAGCTAGTGCGGAAGTGAAAATGTTGTTATTTAACCATGAGCTATAAGCTAATTGTGTCATAACTCGCACTCAGTTTCTGTCATCCTGCTTCCTCAGCTCATGAAGAATAGTAATTTTTATTGTCAGTTAAGAACCATCATAACTAGTTGCCAACTACTTCCAAGTGTTTAATTGGTTGTTGACAATGCAGCCAGTTCGGGGATATCTACCAAGAGGACTACTTTATGAAGATCATGGAGAATGAAGTAAATATTGTAAAGAAGCTTCCTTCTCATTTGAAATACTTAGATGTTGAAGCAATTGGCAGTCAAGTATGTAATTCTTTCTGGTTTCTATGTACTTTGTATGAATAAACTGCCAGCAACATCATTTTAAGTTCCAATATTTACCTTGTTTTTATCAGTTTACTGATGCTGATATTGCTAAGGAGGCAAAGCCCATTGATTATCTTGAAAAAGTACTTCCTGTTCTATTGCGGAATGGAATTGTTCACTTTCTTGGATTTGGGAATCGACTTGGCTTTGATCCAGTGCCTTCTGAACTTCAGGTAAAGGCATCTTGTGAAAGCAAACATTGTGAGAGTGGTTCGCTAATTTGAGTTAGCTTTCTGATGTCATGATAATATTTTGCAGAAGTTAAGGTGCAAATGTAACTTCCATGCATTGAAGTTTGTGCCAAAAATTCAACAAGTTGGTTCACTGTTGATCAGAAGAATAAGGAAATATGATTCTGCACGCAGTATGTTAGACAAACAACTGCTTGGACAGTTTATGCCTGACAGCCCCTCCATAATGAATGATCCATCCAGAGGCCCACATAAATATCTTGCTTTACACCTGAGGTTTGAAGTGGACATGATTGCATATTCCATATGTGAATTTGGAGGCGGAGAAGATGAGAAAAAGGAACTTGAAGCCTACAGAGAAAGTCATTTCCCTCTGCTTGTTGAACGTTTGAAAAACTCAAAGTATGAGTTCACTTATTTTCCTTTTAGCACACTTTTGTGATGATCAAAATTTTGACTTTAAAGCTATCTATCATTCTAATAATGCTCACAGGCCCATCTCTCCATCAGAGTTAAGAAAGCTAGGAAGATGTCCATTGACACCTGAAGAAGCTGCACTTGTTCTTGCTGGCCTTGGGTTCAAGCATGGGACTTACATATATCTTGCTGGGTCTCATATTTATGGTGGAAAATCTAGGATGTATCCTTTCACTAGTCTCTATCCCAACATAGTCACGAAAGAAACTCTCCTCACATCTGATGAACTTGTGCCATTTAGGAATTTCTCTTCACAGGTAAAAAGTGTCCTTAAGTTTGCTATTCTTTCGCCAACAACATTTTGTTGGATAACTTTATAGAGAATTTCTTTAAATGCAGATGGCTGCGTTAGACTTTATTGCCTGTGCAACTTCTGATGTGTTTGCCATGACTGATTCTGGGAGCCAACTTTCTTCCCTGGTGACTGGTTTCCGGACTTACTATGGAGGCGGACATGCCCCTACTTTGCGGCCTAACAAAAAGAGGCTAGCTGCAATTTTGTATGAGAATAGTACCATAGGATGGAATACTTTTGAAGATAGAGTGCGAAAGATGATTGAAGAAGGTCAAAGGGTGCATGTAAGGAGTTTTGGTCGAAGCATTTATAGACAACCAAGGTGCCCAGAATGCATGTGCACATCCCGCTAGCATCTACAATATTATG